>JAQIXN010001231.1:0-20871 GCA_034698145.1 Proisotoma minuta | reverse complement strand
TTTGCTTCCCACTCTGCCAACGACGCGTTAACTTCTAAATAAAGCTAAGACAGCAAAAACAGCATAAAAAGCAAAAAGCATCCAAAGAGGCATGCTTTTTGCTTTTTTACCGATCACTGTCCAAAACTAGCTAAGCTACGACCTCAGAAAAGGTCAACGCATACACTATCATTTAAATGTATATAAGAACAAAGGATATGTAAAATTGGATTTAATCAAAATTGGATTTAATCAAAATTGTTTTTATTTTTTAGTGCATACTGGCAAAATAAATGGACAAATTGTAGCACCATTCTATGAACAAGAAAATAATCTGAATTTTGGCCACAGCCTCTTAGCCAACTATTTTCCTAAAACAGCCCCGTTCATAAAAGAGATGAGGATTGAAATGATGTTGAAGAACAATTGCGATTTCCAAATGTTGGAAAAAATTCTGGAAGCTGTGGAACAATTTGTAGAAAAATTTTCTTTGGAACCTGTTAGGCCTTTATACAATCTGTTCCTTCATGTAAAGCCAAAAAACCACAACCGGTCAAATATTCAAACTTTATCCATCATTCTGAAGGTTTGTGAATTTATCAAATAATATTTAACATGTTTGTCGCCCAGTTTATTGATTACTATTTAATATAACAATTTAAAAAATATACTTATATCCGTAAACCGTTTAAAATAAAAATTTTAAGGTATTATTTGGCATGAAAATAAATCCCCAAAATGCCGAATTAATGCCAGGTCCGGCCCATAAATGCCCCATTTAAAAATGCCTGAAAATAAATGTATGAATAGCGATAGTCAATAATTTACATTTCATTGTATTTGTGGTCCACCATTAACCTTGCATGTAAATTGCAGTCACTTGTTCAACTTCCGTCCCCCGCTGCAGCCACTCTCTTATCTCTCTTCCCCAACATTTCCTTTTTGGACTTTGTCGGCTGGCGGCCGTTTGGTGATATCTACGAGATCGAAGACAAATTAAACAAACTCTTGACTGCTGCCTCACAACTGGAAATTAAGCTTGATGGCATCCGCGTCTCACCGCGAATTGAATCAGATTTTACCGCAATTTTAAATTATTCCGCGTCAAAACGACTGAAATCGTTCTACATCGAAGTCCATTGGAGAAAAGAAAGTTTTAGCTGCAAGGCGCTTGAAGGAATTATCAAAAACGCTGCTCCTTCCCTCGAAACGTAAATAATTAAGCATCCCCATCGTTTTAATCCGATTCGCTTGCAAGTTAGATACGTTCCATTTTAAGCTCAAATTCAACTTTTTGAGACATTTTATTGTAGTAAAAAGTCAGCTATTTTGGCTCAAAACAAAATTGTTTTTTTTGTACACAATTGGGGTGAAATTATAAAACAGTTATACAGTTAAAAATTATACGCCTAGTCTCAAAAAAAGGTTTTCGGCCATTGAAAATATTGAAATCAGTTTATTTTCAGCAATGCGTAACAAAGTATATAAAATTAGGACTTTCCTTGATTAAAATTATTTATTTAAATTACAGATTTGATCTAACATGGCGCCCTTGCTGCAAAGGTCCTTGTCCACGACTACAGTTGCAGCTACTTACAAAACTAAAGAGTTTAACATACGCGTCTAAATTTTTGGGCCGATGTGAATACGATAGACAAAACCCCCCAACAGAAACTTTCGAAGGGGAGAGGCTATGGGATTGTTTGGGATTGGTCGAATTACTTGGAGGGAATTCTGGGGAAACTTTTGAGCAGAAATTTCCATCCCTCGAGTCCCTGTCCATAATTTTGGTGGAGCCTGGGGATTTGTGGACGGTGATATTTCCACCAGAAAATAATGGAAAATGCATAAGCACAAAACTAAAGACGCTCGTGGTAACTTTTGCGGGAGAATGTGAAAGTGAGGAAATTCAAAAATTCCCGCTGATACTGTTTCCAAAACTAAGGCATTTTAGGTACGTTTATATTTGCCAATTTCTTTCAAATTGTTATTTTATTACCAGAACCGTCAACGGATTTTTGCTCGTTATATTTTTTGGGATTGCCCTTAAAACAAACCGCTGTAGATTTGGCACTCCCAATCCCCGATTTTATAACCTAACCTTTCAAAAATTAACCACACATATATTTAGGTAGATATTTTTGCATCTAAAAACTTTCAGACAATGCAACTTTTAAAGTTTACAATCTCAAGATTTTAAAGTCTGTTAGTTGGAATAAGTAATTAATATATACGTGTAAAATATTTATCTCACTAACATGCGCTTTAAAAAATCATCAAAGTTGCCTAAAAATCAAAAGGTGGGACGCGGTTCCGACATTGACACATATTGTAAGACCGGGACCAAAAATTTTAGTGTATACCACGCCATAAATTTTATCGGTCTAACTAAAATTGCTTACATCTCTTTAAATATTTAGACACGGGAAGTGGAAGGAGGATGGAAATAAACTGCTAGTGTGCCACCACGAGTACGATTCCGATTCCGAGCGGCGGTTGATTGGAAAGTGGAGCTGGCTGGCTGCCCTAAAAACGTTTATAGGATACCGCTTCCTACCCGGGACTAGAGCGGAAATTTTGGATGATGGAAACTACTTTTACACAATCCGAGAGAGATTCCGGTTGCGGCTTGGTGACCATGGATTTTGGGACACCTTTTGGGATTTAGAACGAAGGAAATTCCAAGAATTCCAATTTAGTGCTGAACAGTTAGAAGGGTTTTGAGTTTAGTAACAATTATTGATTAAAGTGTGGTCAAATTAATGGACGTTTTATGACGCATGGGATTGTGCTTGAAGATATTTGGCATCTATCCAATTGCCATAAATAAGTTTACACAAAAATAGCAAAATTCAGATCCTTAAAAAATAGGAAGTTTATTTCAGACTTGAGTTATAAAGTGTACAAATTAAATATTTAGATATTAAGTTTAGGTAATATTTAGATATATTTAGGTAGAAAATGTATTTTATGAACCTATTTTGTGCTTTGTTTTGTGTTTTTTCATTATTCAATACAAATACGCAAACATGGATTTATGTAAAATGTGATAATTATTATTATTATTATATTCCTCTTCTTCTGTCCCAAATCCTTCATTTTCCATACTTTTTATCGTCTCTTGTTCTGCAGTGTTCAATGGACTTTCTTCTTCTTTCACTTTATGAGCTTCTTTCGCTGTTTCCACTTCCAAACTCTGACCAACCGACTTTTTGGGAACTTCGGCCTCTGTCACTTGGCTCACTTTTTCTTCTTGAGTTGAAGGGCAAGTGACTCCTTCGGTGCTTGCAGATTGCTCGCTCTTTTATCTTTACTCAAACTCGGTCTTTTTTCCCCAACGAAGCCGAAAGTTTTTCGAACGTGGTGTCCTCGGTATGGAGCTTGAATTTTAGTTGCGTAATTGTTTGCAGTCTCTTTTTCAACTTCATGCTCTTTTAAAAACTCTTCCAAGTCCCTTTCCAACTCTACCATTCCCAATTTAACTTTGTGCAAAACTTTTTGGTGTTCAACCAAACTCTGCGAGATTTATGTCCTCGAAACACAAATTGTATTCTTGTTGCGTATTGGTCTGCTCTTCTTTTGAAATATTCAGTTCATCCAGAAACTCTTGCATTTCCTCAGAATTGAGTAAATCATGTCCTTCTAATGAATTCCTTCTTCCACGTCCAAAACTCTTCCGCTCATCCCTTCTCTCATTTCTTTTATTCAGTTTTGTATCAATGTATTTGTAAAGGAAAGCATAAATGTCATTGGGTTGATATCGCAAAATTTCTCGTGCAATATCCTCTAGCAAAGGTTTCAATCCATGGGGAACATGGAATGGAACCTTTTATTTGCCCATGTAATTCCATGATAGGGCCATTATGCATCTCTTGCAGCCATTGTCGAAAGTTTGGTGAGCTTTAAATTTTAGAATAATGCATATAAACTTGTCAGTATCAATAATAAACATTTTGTGTTACTTGAGTTGCAAGTGACTATAGTAATGCATGAAAAGCATTTGTTTCAACAGGAAAAAGCAAATAACAATTTATTTTCAAATTCCATATTAATTATTTTTTCAAGTCCGTCAACCCAAAATAAATACTAGAGAAGGAGTTGACAGGTGTCATAAGAACGTTTCCCATTTAAGGGGACACAAAATTGAAAGGGCTAGCAGTGGAAATTAGTGAACGGTAAGCGACATGACATGACGCCCACTTTCCCTTTTCCACTTGGTAATACTTGATTAATTTTGGCGTCGTTTGGCGTGTTAAAGGATTAATGGGTGCGTTACTCGCCCTCTGTAAGAAGGAGGAGCGGAATCTCAATGAGCTCAAGTCCGAGTTGGAGCTTGATGACCACAGAATTAGTCTTGAAGAAATAGCAACTCGTTATAATACCAGCATCGAAAAGGTTTTTTTTTATTAAACGTTATTAACAATTTGAACATTGTCTAACAAAAGCATAAAATATTGTAGGGACTGGCCCCAGACGCTGTAAAAGCAAATCAAGCAAAATATGGTCCAAATGCTTTGACTCCTCCACCCGTAACTCCAGAATGGGTGAAATTTTTGATGAATCTTTTTGGTGGATTTGCAGCCCTTTTGTGGTTTGGTGGTATCCTATGTTTCATTGCTTTTGGGATTGATGTGGCTACAAAAGATGACTATGAATATGACAATGTATGTAATAATGCATAAAATATAGTACTATTTTAACAAGAAATGTTAAACAGCTCTACTTGGGAGTGGCACTCGTCATTGTGGTATGTCTCAGTGGAATATTCTCTTATTTCCAAGAAGCAAAAAGTAGCAAAATCATGGAGTCCTTCAAAAATCTGGTTCCTCAATACGCAACAGTAATAAGAAGCGGCGAAACGGTGACGATACGTGCAGAGGAATTAACTCTGGGTGACATCGTCCTCGTAAAATTCGGTGACCGAGTTCCAGCCGACATTCGAGTTTTAGAAGCCTCACAATTCAAAGTGGACAACTCGTCTTTGACTGGAGAAAGTGAGCCGCAGTCCAGAGGAGCGGAAATGACTCATGAAAATCCACTCGAGACAAAGAATTTGGCATTCTTCTCAACAAATGCTGTAGAAGGTTGTAGATGCAATACATTTTTATTTTACAATTTACACTTTCATTATCTTTGAAAATATATAGGAACATGCAAGGGAATTGTTGTGCGAATTGGGGACAACACGGTTATGGGAAGAATAGCAGGATTAGCTTCTGGACTCTCAACAGGACAGACTCCTATTGCTCGAGAAATTGAACGCTTTATCCATATAATTACCGCTGTGGCTGTGTTTTTAGGACTTACATTTGGAATTTTGGCGTTTATCCTTCAGTACAGTTGGATTGAAGCATTGGTATTCTTCATCGGTATCATTGTTGCCAATGTACCAGAAGGTCTTTTAGCTACTGTCACGGTATTTAATTTTATTGTTTCTTATTGTTAGTATCCCTCATTCATAATAATTATGACGTTCAAAAGGTATCACTGTCATTGACTGCAAAAAGAATGGCACAAAAGAACTGCCTAGTAAAAAACTTGGAGGCTGTCGAAACTCTCGGATCAACATCAACAATTTGCTCTGATAAAACCGGAACGCTGACCCAGAACCGAATGACGGTCGCTCACATGTGGTACAACATGAAGATTGTGGAATCGGATACAACGGAAAATCAAAGTGGGGCTGCATATGACATTAACAACGAAGGATTCAAGGCTTTGACAAGATGTGCAACGTTGTGCAACAGAGCAGAATTTAAAGGTGGACAAGACGACGTTCCAATTTTAAGAAAGGAAGTAAATGGGGATGCGTCCGAAGCTGCATTGTTGAAATGCATGGAATTAGTTTATCACGATGTCAAAGGAATAAGAGCCAAGAATAAAAAGGTCTGCGAAGTCCCTTTCAACTCAACAAACAAGTATCAAGTGTCTATTCACGAGGCTGAAGGCCAAAATAAAAATTTATTGGTCATGAAGGTACTGATTATCAATTGGCACGGTTTTTCGGAACTAATAATAATAAAATTTTAGGGAGCTCCTGAACGAATTTTGGATCGTTGTTCAACAATTTTCGTGGATGGGTCAGAAAAGAATTTGGATGGCAAGATGAAAGAAGAGTTTAACAAAGCATATATGGAATTAGGAGGACTAGGGGAACGTGTTCTGGGTAATATTTTTCATATTTGATAATCCTTTTATTATGCATTTTAAATTATTAATTGTATAGGATTTTGTGACTTGATTCTTCCTGACAAGTATCCGATAGGCTATCAGTTTAGCGCAGACGATGTTAATTTTCCTGTGACCGGTCTAAGATTTGTTGGTCTAATGTCCATGATTGATCCTCCGAGGTATTATAGTTACTTTTAAAACGACATTTTTAAATTTAATTTTGTCACAAATCCAAGAGCTGCTGTGCCTGATGCAGTGTCAAAATGCCGTTCAGCCGGAATCAAGGTCATTATGGTCACTGGCGATCACCCAATTACGGCTAAAGCTATTGCAAGAAATGTTGGCATTATTTCCCCAGGTAAAAAAGATTTGTCTGGCATTGTTTAATCAACAAACTAATTCAATTTTACTTATACTCAGATAATGAGACCGTTGAAGATATTGCCGAAAGAATGAAAATTCCATTGGAACAAGTGGATCCAAAGCTTGCACATGCAATAGTTATTCATGGTGGGGAGTTAAAGGAATTGAGCGAAACGGACCTCGATAATATTTTGAATAATCACACGGAAATTGTATTTGCAAGAACCTCACCCCAACAAAAGCTTATAATTGTTGAAGGCTGTCAACGAAATGGTGCTATCGTAGCTGTCACTGGAGATGGAGTCAACGATTCTCCTGCCTTGAAGAAAGCTGATATCGGGGTGGCTATGGGCATCGCTGGTTCGGATGTCTCCAAACAAGCTGCGGATATGATTCTTCTTGATGACAACTTTGCTTCCATTGTGGTCGGCGTGGAAGAGGGCCGACTGATTTTTGACAACTTGAAGAAATCTATTGCCTACACGCTAACATCCAATATTCCTGAAATTTCACCTTTTCTCATGTTCATTTGTTTCTCAATCCCATTGCCTTTAGGAACAGTGACAATTTTGTGCATTGATCTTGGAACGGATATGATTCCTGCTATTTCTTTGGGTATTGATTTTAAAAAAATCAATTTATATGAAAGATTATCTTGAACAATGTTCATTTTTATTAAAATAGCTTATGAAAGACCTGAGTCTGATATTATGAAGAGAAAACCCCGAAACCCTAAACGAGACAAGCTTGTAAATGAACGGTAATATGACATTTTTAAATGAATATTTATCGAATTCGTTGTTACCTATCAATTTGTCATTTTTTCAGATTGATTTCGTTGGCTTACGGTCAAATTGGGATGATGCAGGCTGTGGCTGGATTCTTTTCCTACTTTGTGATCATGGCCGAACATGGATTCTTTCCCTGGGAGCTTTTTAACATCCGAGTAAAATGGGACAACAAAGCTGTCAACGACATCACCGATCATTATGGCCAAGAATGGGTATATAAGTACTAAAATTACTTTAAACTATCATAACTGTAATTTTTTGTGTTTCAGACATATCAAGGACGCAAGAAATTGGAGTATACTTGCCAAACCGCATTTTTTATTGCGATTGTTGTTGTACAATGGGCTGATCTTATCATTTCCAAAACTCGACGAAATTCCATTTTCCAACAGGGAATGACGTATGCATTTTTTTTTAAATTTACTGATTTAGAAAAATATTGATTTACTTTCTATTTTTAGAAACTGGATCTTGAATTTTGGACTCTTGTTTGAAACTTGCTTGGCAGCATTCTTGTCTTATTGTCCAGGATTGGATATTGCTTTAAAGACACAGCCTCTCAAGTAATTGTTCTATCATTATGATTCTATCATTATGCATGACTAAAATGTACAACCTTTTAGATTTCACTGGTGGATAATCCCTCTTCCATTTACCTTTTTGATCTGGACTTATGACGAAATTCGTCGACTGCACCTTCGAGCATATCCACCCGGCGGTTGGGTGGAACAGGAAACTTATTATTAAACATCCTGCTCTCGACAAATGCTCAAAATTTATGTGATGCAGATGCAAGCAAAATAATGCCAATTAACAAAATTAAATCCAGTATCATACACAACAATTTATGCAATAAACGATCAATGTGACTTCACAAATCCATATCTTTTAGTTGTAAATTTTGTCATAAAGAATTGAAGGAGCATGAGTTGAGAGGAAGCATTTTACTTTCTCATCGACCGTCATTACTTGATACCTTGTTTGAGGAAAGGTGTGAGACACTAAAAATAGTTGTTATTAGTATTACATTTTAAAACGTTTTAGACTTTTTTACCTGCATCACAATATGCGGTTAGCACAGGTTCAATATCGCATACCTTGGATAAAAAGGATTTTTTTGCATTTTTAAGTAAAATGATAATTTAAAAAAATCTATACCCCTCCAGATGTATATGATTTCATTTTTTCGATTGCAGCATCAAAATTTTCTTTTCCATAATCTTCTTTGACGGTTGGACTTGCGTTGGTCCAAATATGTTCTGCCTGCTTGCTAATGGCATCCCCGGCATACAGAGCAGTTCCTGATTGTGACATATAAAATCCAATCATGATATATTCATTAGGATACAAAGAATTACAAAAACCTGCTATAAAATTTCCAGGTTCGATGATTGAAACATTTACATTCCATCTTTTCATTTCTGCTCTTAGACACTCAGATAATCCTTGTACTGCCCACTTTGTACAAGCATATGGAGATCGGGCAGGTGCCCCAAAACGTCCCATCATTGAACTAACAGTTATCACTCGCCCTTTTGGAATTAAAAAAATATATATAAAAACGGCATGAAATAATTGATTATTAGCTGGAAATAAAATTACAAACCATTTGCTCTTCGAATCAATGGCAATGCAGCTTTAATCACGCGGATGGTTCCAAATAAATTGATATTCATGATTTTTTCATAAACATCCATTGGTACGAGTTCAACTTCTCCAAAGGTACTCCATCCCGCATTTGTAATAACAGCCCAAATTCCAGGACAGCCTTGCGGCAAATTGTTCTTTACATATTCTAACCCATTAATGACATCTTCGTCTGAAGTTACATTCATGGGCACCACAAACATCCGCTCTTTGAATTCTTTTTGTAGCTTTTTAGCTCCATCAGTATCCTTTGAAATTACAGTGGCAAAAACTGTGTAACCCTGCACATAAAAATATTTTTTCATTTGGATTTTACAAAGAAATTAAATTATTTAGTACCAATCCATGCAACTTTTTGGCTGCATGAAATCCAAAGCCCGTGTCGGTTCCCGTCAACAAAACAACTTTCCCTGTTGCATCCGTCTAGAGAAAGATATTGACTAAAAAACTTGAGAATATGCTTTCAAGTAATTTTTAATACCCTAAGCCGGTCGATGAAAATAACTCCACCACAACTTGCCAAGAGTGTTGTAAGGAACAATGTGATCCAGGAAAATCCTACAAACCATCCCAAATTTGCAACAAAATAGGAAAAAAACAGCCAAAAAATGCACCGTTCCCAAACATCCAAAGTTATATCTTTAATGTCGAAAGATTTTGAATTTTGAGACATTTTGGAGTCAATCGCTTTCCAATGCTGTCCCTTGCCTGGATTAAGTTAAATGGCTGAAACACATTGCCACTGCACATGAAATATTAATGGGACCATGAACTTGGTAACTGGTAACCGAATAGACTCTAAAAATTCTGCTATATCTATAAGTGGGGGAGAAATTATCGAGAGGCTATAATATAGTCACGCATTCGTTTGGAATGAGAGAACAATTATTAATCTCGTCCGATGTCAGTTTTCAGTAAATGAGCCAAATTATATGATTATACAATTTATTATCAGAAAGATATCCCCATATTATGGAATCATTAGAAAAGACGGTTTTAATTGGAGAAAAACCCAACCAAGAATTTTTCAAGCTGGATTAAATCTGGACTGAATTAAGTAGTTGCTTGCTTTGCTGGAGTTTTATAAAATAATTGCGCTATTTGACTAGAAGCATGTTTTACAAAGTTGATGTTGCATGCAACTTGTGAAAATGGTCCAACCAATTAAATATGCAACCTTGAACCAATAGTAAAATTCGGTATAACATCAACCTATTTATGATTATAATGAATAAATTATAATTAATACTGCCTCATTTTATCCTCAAGCAAATATTGATAGCGAAACTTGCTTTTATAAATAAAAAATACGCTGTTTACTACAAAGTTTAAGTGGAAATGATAAAAAAATCTAGATAGCAATCTCATCTACAAATCTGTAAACATTTTTTTATTCATATCAAAGAATGGATGATTATACAGATATTGATTTTTTTGTTGAGATTACATTCCAAAGTTTATTGTTTGAGACAATTGAGACGCAATACTTTGTTTACATTTTCAATTGTCCAAAGTCTAGTCCAATTGACTGTTTTCCATCATTTCTTTTGCCTTTTCAATAGACTCGGCTTGAATCTTTTCTAATTTCTCCATCGTAAATGACTTTAGAGGAAGTAGCTTGGGTTTGCAAAGAACAAAGGTTAATTCATCTTCACAGTGTAAATAGCCCCTTTTAGGAATCACTTCTCGTAAAGTTTGACCACTCTCACTCCCTTCCTTGTTTTTATGCAGAACTGGAGCTGCAGAGCTTGTTCTTGCTCCTGAAGGTCCTTGACCGTTGTTGTCCTTTCCCTGCTTAGCCATGACCTGCAAAACACAATAATACAAAATGTAACTTGTATCTTAATTATTGTGTACCGAATATTTAGACTTTTTCACTGGATGCAAGGGTCAGGTTTTCACCCCGGTGATCAAAGCACAACAAACATCCGAATCGGATAATCCATACACTAAGCATTGCATGAAAACATGATAATCCGCTTATTTTATGCTTTTGCAAAAATAGAATTTCTTGTACATTTAGACATTTTGAAATAGAGACTAAAAGTAAGTAGGTGCAGAATGTGACTTTTCAACTCGTTTAAATATGCTACCTAAGAAAGTTGACAGATTAGTCAGAGATTCTTGGAATGAGCAAGATTCTCAGGCCATTAAACGGACTTGATTTCACAAATATATATATATCTTTATAACAATGGTGAGGATCAATCGTGAATTCATGCATCTCTTCAAGTGTGCAACAGACCCAACGACACAGCAAATTAGGAGAATAACTTCATTAGTCTCAAAGCAATCCTAGTAAAACCAGCTCCAATTTTTGCAAAGTGAGTTCATGTTCTATTGTCAATCTGCATCTCAGACTAATTGAGATGTAATTATTTAAAGTTAATTTAAATGATAATAAAGCATGGCTTCGAATATTAACATTAAGAGTATAATGGAAGTGTACATGTTTCTGTTCTTATTATTAAATACTCCTTGTTTGTGTTTTCCTCTTGAAAGTCAAGAGGCCCAATTCCAATTCCCAGAAAATTTGCAGTTACAAGAAGAAATCAAGCTCAGGTTAGTTTTGCATTTGCATTGGCATTTGTTAATGAAACACAGTTTACTGACTTTGTTTTTTTACGAATCATGGTAGCAGAAAAGATCTTTGTCCGGCAGACAAATCTTCTTCCTTTTACCGATATCATAATTCTACCAAAACATGCTATAAATTGGGAGAACAAGGGCCATGTGGTGAAAATACCAATATGGTATTTTATAGTGAAGTCAACTCGACAGTTTTTGGTCAGTGTGACTGCGATTTTTTGGCTTCCAAGCTTCCCCTCGTCTTTCATCCAAAGTCTAATAAATGCTTCCAAGTGTATTCTCAGGTTGGACTTTTAAAATACAAATTGTAAAACAACAATCTTAACATTTATTGTAATATTTAGGCATATTGCGGGCCGAATGAGTGGCTTGTATTTTCCGAAGATACTTTGGAACCTATTTGTACCGAAGATGTGTGTCGGGATGCACTATTTCTAGACTCTGAAGATTTGAGCGATGACATTGTCGAATTTAAAGGGAAATGCGTTACTCTGTACTCGAAAAACAGCCATTGTCAAGCTGATCAAATTGTTACATTTGTCGTCGACCAAGTTCATCCAAGTTGTGGAAAAGTTGAAGACAGCGAAGCGCATTCAATTTCGATGAGAACAGTGTACAAAGCGCGGACTCTTTCGTGCAGGCCGGGAAGTCGTCGAGATGTCAACGGAAAGTGCAGACGAACTGTGACAGGGATTAAAATTCCAAATGATGAAGCCTAACTAAGCTAATGAGCAAACAAGTTTCACTGAATATAAAACAGCCCACATTAGCACACATTACTATGAAAATTGACTGATTATTGATAAGTACAAAACTTTCCCTTGTGTAAAAATGTTTTGTTAATCCCAAAAGTTAATATTTGAACAGTTACCATTCTGCATTACGCTTTCATTGAAAGAAGAAGAAGGATCTAGTCATAATTGTTTACTTTTTTGTATGCATACCATTTAGATTAAATCAGTTTGTAAAAAATGGGATTCTTCAGCTTTAATTTTGCCCTTGTTCTCTCAATTATCTATTTTATTTCATTAGCCAAATGTGAACCCATAGGACAAGGTTATAAAGAGAAGGACAAAATTTCATCGTCTATTTTCAAATCCACTGCAGAAGCTGTAAATGAGTTGTTGACACCTTGGCCTTCAGCTCCATTTATAAGCATTACAACCAACGAATTAATTGTGAAAGTGTTGGTTATGATTTATCCTTTGATGTGGCTGATTGTCATCATACAAACATATCTCACATTTTTTGGCCCATCAAACACTTACGTTGGCTACACTGGAAATTGACGAAAACATGGAATATTTTGGAGAAGGCTCCATAATCTCGGAATTTTGCTATATTAATAATTTATCCTTGTATTTATGATTTTTTATGAAAATGGGTTAATACAGATATTCGTGTCAATAACAAAATAAATTCTTCCTTGTGAAATAATAATTATGAATATGCATATTATTGATTGTGCTTTTGTATTCATCTAAATATCAGCGATACATTTAAACTTGATTTCAACTATAGTACTTATTCCTCTACAAAAAGCGGTCAAACCACCAAGTTACAAAGCATATTCGATCTAGAGTCTGCTTTCTGCTTTTATTGCAAAATTACAACATTAAGTCGTGAAACTAGTAATTAACTAACGAATTCTTGGAATCTGCTTGGGATTTCAGACTACCACAAACTTGTAACTGCTTCTATAATCCAGCCCAACCACATTTACTTAGATATAGATCATCAGCAGAAAAAAATATATGCACATGCATATAATCACATTACAGATTCTGTTGAATTGAATACAATTTTTTAACGTATTTCCAAGTACTAAAATAAAAGTAAATACTTGCACAAATAAGAATCTCACTTCCGTTGGCTGGTTTACAAACACAACAACTACTATAATAATTATGGATTCAACACTTTACTGGAGTATTTTTGCCTATCTTCTTTTCAACATTATTTGCTGTGTTTGTGTTCCAATTCCAAATGACATAGGTTCCGAGTAAGTTTCGTTATAGACGAACGTGCATAAATAAAAGCGAATTTAATGTTTGTTTTGACCAGATCAATAACCAAATGCAAGAGAAAGGAATATTTCCACAGTCAAACTCAACAATGTTTCAAAGAGAGGACAAAAGGCCCTTGTAATGGAAACATGGTATTTCTCAAACTGGACAAAATGTTTGGAGATTGTGAATGTCCTCCTGAGGGCATCCTTCCTTGGATTTACAATTCGGAAACAAATGATTGCTATCAATCCTTTAAACAGGTAGCTCTCTTACTTCATTTCCTCTTTGTAATTAATTTACTAAAGTTCTATACCTAATCAATTTACAGTCCTATTGTTCTTCTGGAGAATGGCTGATATTCGATAATGAGAAGGGACCGAAATGTATTCCAAATCTGTGCAAAGACAATGAGAAAATAGGGAGTGAAAGTGATGTTGATCATCCCATAGTTTTAATTGGAGATAAATGCGCATTGTTGAATAAACCTTCAGAATTGTGCAAAGCAAACGAAGAAGTGAAAATACCTTTATTTGACGTCTTTCCTCGCTGCATTTCCTCAGAACTTGGTGAATACTCGTTAGTGAAAACAAGTGAGCTCAAATGCAAACCTGGATCAAGAAGAGATCAAAATGGAAATTGTAGGAAAACCGTAACAATCACAGGAACAACAGACTACTAAAATTTACTATTGGAAAAAATACCCATTGATCTCTATTTCTATTTTATATGGGCAAAATGCTGGCATTATTGTCTAATTAATTTACAAACAGTATTCACCAATTTTTAGCCCTCTTGTATATACCAATTAGATTATTTAGTCTCTTTTTATATCACTGCAATAAAAAATGTGAAAGGATGCACGATTCCATTTTTTGCAAGTTGACAATCTCGACTAATTTAATCCTTGGCTGCCAACTTTCATCACGCTAAAGAAAGTGAAAGCTCGACAAAAATAGTCACCAACTTGTTTATTAAACCCTTTTATAATAAAAATAAAAATCACTCTTTGCTTTGCTTTATTTCTACCAACTAAAATTTATCCAACTTCAGAATTATTTGGATTCCGTAAAATCAGCAGATTTAAAGCATTTTCTAACGAAGCCAAAATTGGGACCAACATGGTTGGACCATCGTGGGATACATCACGCCCATTAATCTAGAAATATAAACATAAACATAAACATAAGTCCTTAACACCGATTTGCTTAATTAGTCTTACCTGAATAATCCTATCGTTTGACTTTAGCCCCGCATTACAAGCCGGTCCTCCAGGCCTAATTTGATAAACTATTGCCCCTTTTTCTTGGCCATATCTGGAAATCTCGTTAGCCCCTTGTTCTTCCAACAACTTGGAGTTGACAGTTGATTGGGAATTGACATCATCATCCACTAAACTAAATCCCCAGTCTTCGTATAAAGGATCCTTCCATAGACAAAACGAGAGCACGCTGCCATTGTCCACTTCCTCTAATTCATCAACTTTCTCAATCTGCCTCAAAGACTCGTTTAGCATAATCCCTCTGAAAGTTCTGTTACTAAACCCAAAGCTCCTACATTTATCGACTGAGGAGCTGTCACTTTCACCAAGTGTCAAAGTTGAATCTGATCCACCCGAATGAAGCTCAAGCTCATCGCTAAAATGAGGTAAAAAGTTTGGAGAAAGAGGCTGCAGATGTGGATTTGAAGCTGATGGGATAATAGTCAATTTTAAGGATGGATTTTTTATCGCAAGTTGTCTTAATATTTGAGCGATTTGGTAAGAGTTGTAAAATGGGGAACATGGAATTGTCTCGTCAGCAGAGATGTATATCGATGTAAGAACATCGCCCGGTTGTAAAAAACCACATCGTTCTGCTAAAGAACCCGGTTGAATGGAACTGATTTGAATTTGGTCGTTGTAATCCGTTAATGCAATTCCAAAAGATGTAGAGCTCCTTGAATTTAAAACATTACATTAAATTACAGCAAACTTACATAAAGTCTCATGATTACCGATTTCCAATCTCAATCACCAACGGGCAATTTGGTCTGCTGTCTACTTGTAAGACTCCGTATGTAACTTGTAGTTTAACCAGCCCGTCTAATCTTTCCATTTCAAAGCCATATGTTGAATTGGATCTGCTGTCATCTCCGCTGTCGTCGACGATTCTTAGGTAATCCCCAATTTGCAAGACACCGCAACCATGAGCTGGACCTTTCTTTCTTAACTGTACAATTTTCCCATCAAGATTTACTTCACAGCCAAATTCTTTTGGCAAAGTGACATAAACAGTTTTTCTAGCAACGGAAGTGGAATTACATGATATGCATGACAAATTAGAAGATGAAAAGGTTTTATTTCTTCTTTGACTTGGTTGCGACACCCGATTTTTCCTTCGAATAGACCCAAAATCCATTTTCCTTTGGAAATGTTAAAAATCACGTTTGGGTCGAGGGTTATTTTAACAACTTGAGGAGATTTTAACGAGGAAACAAACTGAAATTGACTTTTTAGCCCAAACAAGGGTTTGTCATGTTGCTACAATATCCTTCAGTCGGTTGCTTTTTGTGCTACACTTTTACCACACACGTAATCCACATTTCCACAAAAATGTATTTGTATGCTTACTCACGAAAAACTTTTCAAGATTGTAGATGGTCGACAAAACATTTTTTTTCTTTAAAAGAATATAGTAACTGTTTCACTCTTGTTTGGCTTATTTAATTTTAACAAAGACCCAAACATTTAGGATCAACGTTCGAACTGAACAAACAAACTTGTCTCAGAATTGAGAACAAGATAGGAACGTGGAACTTGTCTCAAATCCGAGTTTGAACTGAAGAGGTTTGAAAAGTGAGACAGAATGGAGTGCAGCCAAAGCAAAGCAAGGCAAAGGAAGTCAAACTGCATCTTCCAACATTTTTTTTCCTTTTCAACTCCAGTCCTATTTTTAGTAAGGTCGTGTGTAAGTACACAAACCGCTCTTATAAATCCCAATATTCTAAATAAGATGGACACTTTTATTTCCAGGCTAAACTAACTACTTCCAGAAATGTTGTGTAATGTAATGTTCCTTTCTGCTCAACTCTTTCCCTTCTGAAGATTCACCGACTCCGTTCTCTTATTTTCTACTTTAGGAAGGAAAGGATTTAAATCTCATCTAAAAGGCTCCACGCCTTTGGCATGGCTTTAATCATAAGATGCAGCCGTTTCACTTCAATATTTGGATTAATATGATACAATAGACATTTGTTTACATAAGAAAAGGAATTGGAATAATTGACTAGTCATGTATTATTTCTTTCCGCATGCATAATATTCTATCTTACATAGTGGGTGGTAGTGGTAGTGGTGGCCTGAATATTTTAAAATTGACACTTAAAATATGGAAATGAAATTATAAATATGGATGGAAGTTGAAATTGTGCCCTGGAGTTTAGGCAGTTTACAACATACAGACAGGGGAGCAAGTAACAAAAAATAAACTAGTAGATAAGAGGTAAAGTGAGTAATAACAACTTTGGAAACTCTTTAGAGTCTGCCCGTGCCAGGCAAACTTCATGCATGTCTTTCCGATCCTTATCTTTCCAGGAACAAACTTTACCGTTTTGGATAAAATAAGAGTCAGGGCATGATAATGATAAATTGTTAGGACCCTCATAACATCCATTTCCGGTGGCTATTATATTCCAAACTTTCCTTCCTTCTTTCAACTTTTCTTCATCCTTCGCCTTCATCACGATATAATAATATATAATCACATCACCCAGAACATTTTCTGAGGCTATCTCCCAAAGGATCGATAATCCCTTCATCCATTTAAGATGGTTAACAACCTTTAATCTGAAAACTAACAAGGCCACATGCTCATTTAATAGACGGCAACATCTCTCATTTTATATAAGTACAGACACGTTGCTCATTTGAGCATCATTCTAAATCACATCAGCACAGCCAAACATTAATTTCCTCTGCTTTCTACGAACCCGTTCACCTTTATTCCCTACCTGGCTTTTGATGCTCATGACAAGATGTGAAAGTGAAAACGCCTTTCATTTAAGAACACGGAAAACAAATCAAAAAAACTTTTATGTTATGTATCTTTTTATGTTCTTTACCTTAGGATGATTAATTATTTGAATTATGACGCAGTAAATTAACGAGTTCAAAATTTGGAGAGAATGGAATGTCAGTGACTGCATATATGTAGTGTTTAGATAATTTTGTATTCTTTTTCAGTAATTAAGCGAGATAAACAAATGAGAGCAAATTTAAGGGTGAGAAAGATATTACGATTGTTGGGAAAACGCGACAAAACAATAATTAATCTTGTCATAAAAGTTTGCAAATAATTACATGTGACACCAATACATTTTTATGACGAGATAGGCACAAGTCTATTTAAGCATGAACAACATTTTTCAGGACTGTTTTCTGCGTCCAAAAAGACTCTTAATTAGCCGTTCGACTAACTTTTCTAAAACATGGGGGTAAAAAGAATCGATTTAGTTCTTATTGTGACATTTCTGTTCTCTACAGAAATTCAAGGCTTTAGGCAATATTTGGATTTGTTTCAATCAACAAACTGTCAAACTACCCCTCTTCCTATAAATGGGGTGAATGTATATCAACCTGAAAGAACAATTAATAATGGGTCTGCAACTAACGTTTTCCCACCTGGTCATGTAGCTGGGTCAACTACTGTCCCATTTTACCGGTCACTTTATGTCTTTGGCATGTAAGATGATTATCATTCCATTTTAATTGAATGTTAAAGCATGTCATTTCTCAGGTGGCAAGTTGGAAAGTGCACAGGCAATACAAATCCAAGATGTCCTACTACAGGAGCTGGAATTGAGTACACAACCATATTGGCAAATCAAGCTCGATGTGAACCAATTGAGGCGACAGGGGTTGCCGCGTTGGACATCAAACGCCTTGGGGACGAAGCGTTAAGTGCGCCCGAATTATACTTGTTTGAACAATCCTCGTATTCAACAACAGGCCAAGGGCGGATGATTTTAGCCACCGGCAGTCAAGGAGTGACGGATATTCCTTTTAGCATCAACTCTTACTTTTTTACAGGTAAAAATTGGTAACATTAACATTTTAAATCCTGATTAAAACTATTTTCAAAATGTACAGGGAAAAACTCATGGTCAGTTTTTGAAGCTTCTGATCACAAAGGAAAACGGACATGTTTGAGACCGTCGACGGACGTTTCGCGTAGAGGATATGGCTTTACATTCCAACCAACTTCAAGTACTCTCATAAAATCAGTGAGATATGGCTGTGGATCTGCGGCGATATCCGCACCTTCCCTATTTATTCTTTTGATACTGGCTTGCGTCATAAAGAAACTTTACAAATAGCGACTCACATAAAACACAACAATACCTCAAAAATGTTGACGAGCAATATGCTATATACATTTATTTATGCTTTGTAATAAAGATTTTTTTTAGCAATGTTTCAATATTGACACTGACAGTTTAAGCACCGTTGTACAGTTTAAGTATGCTTAGCTCATCAGTTTTTTACAAAATGAAGCAAAAGCACATGAATAAAAGCAAATCTCTGACAAGTCATTGCAAAATGTTTCGAGACTTTGAGAAGAAGCACGTCTCAAGTGAGTCAAGTCACGCGTCTGTTCATTTTCACCAGAATTAGTTGCTATAAACTATAATGAATATTATTCAATTTGTTATTCAAAGAGATGCAATTTATATTTTATTTTCTATTCCGTTAATTCTGATTTGGTTCTATTATTTTTGCAATGGGAATTGGTACTCGAGTTACTCCGACTTCTGAAGATGTCCCAAAGTCACCGACACCGACTAAAGCTTTGCCAAAAAAATCCGACCCAAGCGGTCACGTTAAATTTAGTCTTCTCAATGCAAAAAGTGAGACGAAAAATACAGAAGCTTCCACAAAAGAAAGTGGACAAACGCAAGAAGAAGCCCAAACAGAAACAGAACCTGAATCCAATGTCGCACCACCACCTAAAATTGATGTCAATAAATTAATATACTGCCCAAGACCAAAGTAAATGGATAAGTGTAGAAATTTATTCATATAATTAGCTAACATTTTATTAAAAAGGAAAGAAGGAACTTACAAAGAAAGAGTGAAAGAGAAACTACCGGATTATGCTTTTCTAATAGTAAATTTTCTTACAGTTGTAAGTTTAAAACCGTAAAAAAAATGCATTGTATCTCAAATATTTTGATTGATTTGCATTTTATAGATTGTTCCGATTTATTATCTAATGTTGGGGTTGACAGTTCTCAGTTTCACTTCGAGTATTCAATCTCTGATCCCCTTGAGTTTGGACGCTGAGGAAGTTGAGACAACCAAAGAAGAGGACAAACCAACAATCCTGCATCCAGATAAACATTCAACTCCTTCAACTATTGGCATCATTTTCATTGTTTCTTCACTTGTACAAATTTTCAACACCTTTTTTGGAATTTATGGATGCGTTGAAGGATACAAAAATATTTTGATATTGGTTGGCCCATTTTATATCATAAACATATCTAATAATTACTTAAAAATTGCTTTAATTGCAGCATACAGCTCTGGATGTAATATTTTTATTTGGTGAACTAATATTAGGATCTTTGATAACTGCTAATGGTAAATGTGAGCCCGAAGAACTAAATCTAACACAAGCCAACATCATGGATTACATAAGATTGTACAACACGGAGAAAACTTCCTTAAACTCCCTTTCCAATCCTGACATTCCAAAAAATTTAGTGGATGTGAATTACCAGTTGGATAGTCTTCAGTTTGGGGTAACAAATAAAGACCATAAATGGAAAAACATTTTGATTTTGATCGGAAGGTTTATATTTTGATAGTTGTCATGTTGTGGGGCTCTTAGCTGGGCTGATTATCTAAATCCAGATATTATGTATGCCAGTGGAAATCCAGACGTCCCACCCGACCCGAAAATAGATTTGGACGGGACGGAAGTGGTCATACCAAGTAAGTTTTTGATAGATTCATAATGAAATTGATACAAATTGTAAATTGCAGGCTCCTGTTGCAGACCTTGGTGGATGAGAAACGTGCATTGTTCACGAGGAGTGCATTTATGGACACATCCTGCTGTAGATGAGAAAACAGCCAAAAAATTTAGATATCGCATCAACCAAGTTGTGAGTGAAAACAATACAAAAAGTAATTTATGGATATAATTATTATTCCTTACAGGGATGCATAGTACGTATAAAACAAGGATGTGAAAGAATTCACTATATGGCAGGAAAAGGACTGTTAATTGCATCTCTAATCGATTGCTTGTTAGTGTTTGGTCAATTGATTTGGATCGGAA
>JAQIXN010001230.1:0-20895 GCA_034698145.1 Proisotoma minuta | reverse complement strand
GATCAGCTACTCTTGTGTTGGCATATTTGATGATGAAACAGAACATGACGGCTACACAGGCCCTGCATCATGTCAAAACTAAAAGATCCTGTGTCCATCCGAATGAAGGATTTCTTGAACAAATCTGTCACTTGCACAAAAGGACGTTTGAAATTGACAATGAGATGCAAGATGAAGATGAGCATTCAACATCAATGGCCAACATTTAAAAATAGTGTGTTACAATTATTATTGTATACGAATAATTTATTTTGGAACGGGTTTGGAATAAATTGAGATATTTCTTCAGATTATTATGGCTTGTATTGCATTTCCCATCGGAACCTTGGAGCACTTGACGTACTTTCACATGGTTGAAGAATCAGTTTGGTATTATTGCCCACAGTTGCATATGGGGTTGAAATGCATTTACCAGTTGCTTTTTGGACATATAAATGACCGTTCTGAAACAGGAACAAAATTGTTTTTTTAAGCTTCAATATGTCAAATGGGCAAATGTCAAATTCAATATTTTACATTGTCAGTTGGCTGCGCACGTCTAAACAATTGGTTTGGATCGTTGGAGCAAGGTTTTTGGACAAGTTCGTCAGTGTCTGTGGCCCCAAGACACATTCCAGTGTGCTCAACTCTCAGTTGAAACCAACTCCCTGTTGCATCCTGCAAATCAAATTGAAATGAAATTTATTTTTTATGCGCATTAATTTCTTATTAGGTCATTATGCCTGTACCGGATAAACTTGAGTATACACTTGATTGTCGGCCCAAGAACAATCATGTAAAACTGCAGATGTCCCTTCGGCTAAACCATAATTTTGCACGTCAACACATCTATTACTTGGTTTCCCAACTAGACGGAATGGCTTTTGCTGTCGAAACAAAGCATGTTCAAATTATATAAAATTTCCATTTCAATTTGTTGTAATTTAAGCATTACATTGTTCCTGGTACATTGTGACAATGCTCTATATGCTTGCTTGGCGTCATTACAAGCTGTGGTGCGATTTTCTCCTTCTTTAGACATCACCTTCTTCACCAACTCATGATATTTTGCTTCTCTCCTTAGAATGTCGTCATGAAGGGCTTGAAGAACTGCGTGACAAGACCCTGATGTTGGAATGGCCCCTTGACATTCCTGAAATTTTGAATTTATTTATGTGTATATGATAAAAAGTAAAACGCTTGACTGATTAAGTATAATTTATACCTTGGAACATGTGCAATTTACTGACATGACATTGGTCAATGGAGATGGAAGGACATTGTGAGTACTTGGACCTGTTAATTGTTTACATGTTCCTCGAAGTCCTGACTCACTGCACAAATTAACTGAGCATCCCGTTTCAACGACAAGGGATTGTGTAATGTCCCAAGCAGAATTGGTCTCTTCGCAATAGCTCCCCAAATCATGAATATATCCCCCGCAGGGTACATTGAAGGATCTTCCTTTTATTCCATCTTTCTCAAAGAGCTTGGCACAAGTTGGACCTTCTTGGATGCATGAGGAATAGCAAACGCTAATGCTGAATGCCGCAAAAATGAAAATTTGTCTAAATCCCATTATGAAGATCCGTCGTGGTACCCAATTTGAAGACAAATAAAGAATTTCCAATGAAAGCTCGGGCTTTAAATAACCTTTGTTGAATAGTGTTAGGTACTTTTAAATAGGTTTTTTAAACTGGTTGCAATGATAATTTGGTGAAACGAGTCCAAGATCTCCAGTAAAACAGGTTACACAAATAATTGACCGGCCGGTTCTTATTCCATGGGTCAAAAGCCAACTAATCTTGACATTTGGCGTCATTCATACTATCATTAAATTATTTTGATATCAACATCAAAATATTTAAAACTGGTCGGGTTAAGATCCTTTTAAAAGGTTAAAAGTTATCAGGAATATTTTTATCCTCTTTATTTTGTTGAGTTAGGTTAGTTAGCTAAAGCTATATTTATTACGAATTGGTTTGAATTTTGGATCCGTATTGGAATTGCATAAAATTGGTTTCTTTCATTAAAGTCTTTGACGTAAGATCTAGTTCAAGGGCGACATAATTTTATTAAACAAAATGTATCATTTTCTCCAAAATCTGCAAGTTTCTTATTCATTTAATTAGCTCAAGGGAACAACTTCAAACGCGTGCAATGCTTTACAGTACATGATATTTATCCCAAGATTTCTAACTTTTCAAATATAATTGAGGCAGGTTCTGTGTGTTTTTGTAGATAACATGATTATTCGGTTTGTGACCTCAAAGTACCCGAAGCAAATAATTTATTACCAAACTGGATAAATTATAGCTTAGATTAAGCTGATTTTGACCCCTCGATTGGCAAAAACCGACTGGTATTTTCATTCTCATCTCAATGCACGTAACCTGTTTGCTGGATAATTCTTCTATAGTTGAAACTTGTTGGATAACCCATTTAAGACTACCTAGCATATATGTTTATTCAACTTTATTACATGAATGGAAGCTCATCAAAAGTTATTTAAGCTCTGAATTTTTGTGAGCATTGCTCATTCTCAAATTAGCATCTGGAAGGAATATATAACATAGCGTCTCAAGAATATGGATTTGAAAACGTTTATAATTTTAGTCAGCGTGGGATATTGCTATTCGTCTTGTGTTCAAGATGGACCTCAATGTGCCACTCTTTATCAAAGGGAGAGTTATCAGGGAGCTTCTTTCAGGGTGACGGATAAGTCATCATATGCTAATTTAACTGAGAAATGTCCACTAACGGAAGCTTCATGGGAAAATACACAATCATTGTCAGTTGAAAGGGGCTGCAAACTCACAATTTGCACCGACACCAGTTTTGAAGGAAACTGTCAAACTTATACCGGAAGTAGTGCTCAATACCTTCCACTGGAATTCAATTCCGTCCAATCTGCAAATTGTAGCTGTTCTGTGGTACATTTTCGAAATAAGCCCAACATTGAGAATTGAGATGCATTATTTTAATGTTTCTGAATGAAATTTAAATAGGGATGCACCGGAGTTGCAGCCACTTCCTCAGAATGTTTTGCCAATTTGGAAGAAATGAGAAACGACATTGACACAAGAATCTCAAAATATGATGCTTTAGTAAAAGAGACGCTTGCTAAAGAAGGAGATTCTCGGGATACAATCTGCAAACTTGTTAATGGAGAAGTAAGCAATGATAATAAAATCAATTCATATACATATACTAAATTGTACATTACTCTTAGTACCGAGCCTATAGTAAATTCTGTGACCGTGACGGTCAACAAAGCGACACAATTACAACAACAACCACGACCACAACTCCAGCACCGGTAAGGGTTTCTTGGTAAAAACCATCCATTGGAATCATTACTAAAAGTGTTAATTTCAGCCCAGGAAATTTAGACTAATTTCAAAGAGTTCATCAAGATGCTTATCACACAACTCGGGTCAGCCAACAGGGCTCAGTGACCTTTTCGATTGTAAACCCGTAACAGGACAACAATTCACATTTGAACAGCCGGTAAGATTACACTAAAAATAACGTCAATTTACATTTCTGCCAGTTAATATATAATTGCATAAAAATGTAGGCAGGTGTGGTAGACCCTTATTTCCAGGTGAAAGTGGTGAGTAGTGGCAACTGCTTAGGCAACAGTGACAATTCAATTAAGCAATCCAGTCAGCAACCCTGCACAACCACTACCAAACACTTGTTTAAAAAGATCCCGTCTCCAACAAATCCCGTGAGTTATACTTACATAACAATATGAAATGAAATGGTGAAAGTCAATTATTCAATGTACTAATGTAATTAATTAATAGGGTTACTTTCAACTTCAAAACCAACAAACGGGAACATGTTTGGCTATTCAAGGCAACGTCAATAATAATATGCAACCTATAATTCTCTACACTTGCGGGGACTATGGTCATTTCTTGTGGAAAGAAGATTATGTTTAAACTGTTTAAAGTATCAATCATTCTTTAATTCTTTACAAATAAAGTTCTACAATAAAATCTCAATCTCAATGAGTAACATGAAGCATGATTGTGTTTACGGGTTGCATTTTGCTCACTTTCTCTTTGTCCCATTTCCTGCATTCTTTTCCCCGAGTTTTCGGATGTAAACTATATTGCAAAATCGGATTCGGGAACTCAGAATTCGTTTTTCGCCACCGCGGGCGGGACTATTTCAACACCCAACGGATAACCATTTATCAGTTGTATTGTTTTCCATATAATTTGAAACAATCGACTTTCATCCAATTCTCAAATTAAGTCTCGTCTCACACGTAAGTTATTTTTAAAAATATTTGTAAAACAATATTGTTAATAATTTAAAACTGTCTGAGATTTGAGACGTTCTTTGAAATACATGTATGTACTATTTATTTTTCTGGGTTACAAAACTATGCAAATTTTATATGAACCAGTTAGGAATATCAAAGTACAAATACAAGTAACCGGACACCTGGGTTTTAAGGCAGGTCTTTAAATTTAATTGAAGCAAAAAATGAAGGGGAAAATGGCAGACGGAATGCAGTACAGAGAGCAAAGTCAGTTTTTGTCCAACAGTCATTTCATAAGATTCGATCTTCAAAAAATCAGAAAAGTTGTCCATCCCTAAAATCATACTCTTCTTTGTGACTTTACTTTAACCTAACCTAACCAACCCAATGCATTTTTTGCAATGGATGTGATATTTGATATGCTGATTGGATTTGATTAAGGTAAGTATTGGGTACATAACCCTTTTGATAATTTCATTATCACCATTAATATTCGGTAACAAGCACATCAAAGCGGTATTATATTACAATTATTACAAAGCAAATTTGATTGGATGAGTCAACAAGGAACATTTTTGTATGTAATTAAAAAAACAAACTCAATCTGAATTTGTAAATGACGTAAATTCTTGGAATTGTAATTAGAAATGACTTCAAATAACTTTGCAGTGCAAATATGCAATCTCAAATAGCAAATGTGTCATGCATCCATAATTTTCAGAATATTAATATTTGCTATTTACCACAACATAATGCAATCAAAGGGGAGTTTTATTTTAAAAACAGGACATGAGTAAGCATAGCATGGAAAACTGATTATCGATTATTTCTCATCTTGTTGTGATGCAAATTACAACAAGCTCATGTCTCGTTCATGTCTAGCGATAAAAGCAAACTGCGAAACCGGCTAAAGTACAAAAGACATGACAGAAATCAACTACGAAGCCACTACTTAAACTGTCCTTGTCAATATAACAAGAGTCCATGCAATTCGTTTCCCATTTCTAAGCTCATTTTGGCTTTGACTGTCTCAAATCTAGATCTCAATTCTGATTTGTTTCGAACAAATAAACTTTGAGCCAAGCCCGTTTAATGTTTATGGAGTCGAGTTAATGCCACAAAGAAAGGAAGTTGTCGATACTAAATATAAACATTCAGTTGCAATATTTTTCTACGAATAAACATTTAACGCATGTAGAAATTAATCGCAGAGTCCGCAGTTTAAAGCGAAACAGAATTTTCATGGTCTCATTTTCCAATTTGTGCAGTGACAATGAATAATTCTAATAAACACAAATCTCAAGTTATAGCAAATATAGCAATTATCACGCTAAGCTATTCCTTCTGTTAACATACTTTGTAAGTATTGCTTCAAATACAATCAAGTGTGAAAAATTATTTTAAACGGTCGACCGCACGCTTGTTGACTATTTATGATTTTCTATTTAGTATTCACAATGTCGTTTACAGACATTAAATTAGTTGAGCGAGAACGAGCGTCAACGTTTTTGTTCCTTAAAAGAATATGGAATTAGATAATTTTTCGTTTGTGGTTTTTTTCCTTTGGTTAAAGTTGCAACAATTCTCGGAATTACATGTGTTATAAGAATTTGATAGTGCTACTAATAACGTGAATGTGTCTTTGTAAAAATGAAAATGTAACGGAACAAAGTCCAGGTAGGAAAAAATAAATTTGTCCATTGTGTTTTCTGTTTCACTTTTAAAATTTCTACAAATGCTTTGAATGCACTTTAATTGATCTTGCACGTTTGTCTCACGCATGAATGGTGTCGTAAATATTAACTATTTACTTATATTATACTCCTTCGGATTTTAATTTTGTTGAAAATGACAGATCGTCAAGACCTGAAAGCACAATGGTAATAATAATACATAATTAATAAATCGTTGTAATCGCAAGTACCAATGGGGGAAGAGACCTTTATACAATTTGAAGGAAATGACAAATCTCAAAATGCCCCATTTATACAACCACACCCACATGGGTACTTAACCCTATATGGGGCCTGAGAAAGACCTACATTAAACTTCAGGTCGCTAGAAGTGGACAGACAGACAAGTCATTCACAATACGTATGATGCTTTGCCCCAACTGACTCATAACTCGAGCTTTCATAATAATCTCAAAAGTCGAGTTATAAATAATTTTAAGGTGGAAGGATTAGGATTGATCTGCAAATTGCTTCGTGATGAGGAAAGGATTAAATGCTTTTTACGAGGTGTAAAATACATAATGCATATAATGTCAATGATGAAGTTTATTGCCTTTTGAGGTTGAGTTTATATTGTCTTTTATCTGATAATTGGCAGCTTTTAAATCGCAATTTCCAACATTGATCCCCAGTTATTGTGTACGAATGTGTTTTTGCGTCAGTTTTTTCAGTATTTTTTCCATCCAACACGAGTAGAGCTAAATGAAATAAAACAATTTGTTATTTTGTAGTTGAAAGTTGGGAATTTGAGAATTTAACTTTAACGAGAGACAAAAAAGTCTAATAATAATTATAAATCCATCAACATGTTAAACGTAAGCAGGGCATTTAACGAAATCTCATTTTTTTTCACAAACAAAATTGTCGAGTTATTTTAATTTCATTTGCTATAGCCTGACTTTCGAATCGATTTGGAGGAAGGAATTCGAACGAGTGCCCTCATTTTTCCAGTGATTCCTGTAAATTTTAATTTCATATTCATAAACTAATTTTTATTTGGGTACTTATTGAGCATATAAACTAGGATTTTTTTTGCATTTGAACACGTAATTTTATTTCACATATAAAAATGCTTTTCTCAAAGTCTAATGAGGTCAACTACAAATGGACGAATCTCGTAAAGACATTGAAAAAGCAGAAATCGGTTCTGGTTCTGAACCCAGCTCGTCAAGTGGCAGAAATTGGACATCTTGGTGGGATTTTTTCACACATTCGCCTCCATCCTCACCTCCGAAAACAGAATCATCATTTCTTCAAAAGAAACACAAACGAACCCCAAGTGTTCCGATTCCATCAATTAAAATCAATAGCCCCACGGATGAGTTTAGCACAAATAACAGTGAAGGGGACATCAGAACAAGTTTGTTGGGCAATAAAAATAGGAGAAGGTTGGAACGAAGCGTTTCCACTTTTGAAAGCTATGATTTTGGGGACCCAAATAATCCAATAGTGGCTTCCTCAAACTCTGACAATTCCAGCATTGCTGAGGAAGCGTCTTCAGAACCAACCCCAAAAACCAGATCTGAAGAAGTACTTCCAGTTGAGAAAAAAGAAAAGATATGGTCAGCAAAAAACATTTTTCTCCATCCAATGATGAGCCATAGCCATCGTCACCAAATGTTGTCCCTTCCTCGACGCCAACGGTCTAAAAGCTATTCAGACCTCTACGCGAGTAATCCGAATGGAAAAAACGGAGCTGAAAAGTTGCTTCCGGATTTAACACTCGAAGAAGTTAAAGAAATTTTAAAACGAAACAAACAAAATAAATCCGGAACTGCAACTCCAAATAGAGAACAAACACCAGCGTCGTCCATTTCTTCCGCAAAAATCCCTCCGCCCCCTCCTATGCCATTGTCACCAGTTTTTGGCCAAGGACTTGTCTCTGCTCTTTTACCCGCAGCATCTTTAGTGTCTTTGGATGGTCGGTTGATGGCTGGGATGAAGAATTTAAAATCTTCTTCCGAACGCTTGACCCCGATGGAGTCCAAAGCCAAGACTCCCAACAAATCTTTGAATCTAAATCTGCGGATGGGGGTTAATGGGCGACCCCGAATGTTGTCCCAACCTGCCTGTCTCGTTGAGACCGCCCCCGTCCTAATGCAAGGGGGACAACATCACTCCAAGTCCCTTAATTTTTTCAGACCTTATTTTCGACGTGCATCTCAGTTTTCAACGGTTAGTTGGTTGGCTGTTGGCGTTGGCTCTGATTTTCCATGCATTTTGTTTCTAACTGGAATTGTTTGTCTCATCTCGTTTTTATGGTTTGCTAGATGAGGAATCTAAATTCGGAATCCGAATTTCGGATTGTTTTTTATTAATTATAAATTGTAATATTACAAATTTCACTAACACAAATAAAAACTGCTGACCGTGTGGCATTGTGATAAATATTTAAAGTACCCTATTAATTATAACATAATTATTTTTAAAGGTAATTAGTTTAAATATTGTTTCAATTACTTTTGCAGCAAGGGCTTATCTTAGCGGAATCAATGGTATCATTAACACATCGGGCGCTGGTATCGTTCATTGTAGAAGATAATTTTGGAGGTCTTCAACATCTTTTAGAGTCCAGAAGGGTCGCAGTGGATGACCGCGATGAGGTCATTAATTTTATCAACAATAGTTAGTAATTTGTGCAAATTGTGAGCTTTTTGTAGACTGGATCTACGGCGTTGATGATTGCAGCTGCGAGGGGAAAAGCTAATTTTGTCAGAGCATTGTTGGAACATGGCGCAGACATAAATGCAGAGGATGCAGTTAGTGAACAATTTTGATATATCATTGTTTAGCTTAATTCGTTGACTATTATTATTTTGCATATCTATAGGACAATTGGACAGCTCTTTTGTTTGCAGCTAAAGAAGGACATGATGAGATTGTTGCTGACTTGTTGGACCACGGAGCAACTGTCGACCATCGGGACATGGTTTGTTTTATTTAAATAAACTAAAATTGAGAGATTAAAACATTTATTTTTATTTTTAGGGGGGCTGGACCCCATTAATGTGGGGTAAATATATTTTTTAAAAAACTATATTTTATGGGCGACGAATCTTTTAATAACTAATTAATTAAATGCAGCCTCATACAAAGGACGAGTGAAAACCTCAAAGCTGTTGATGGAAAAGGGAGCGGACATGAATGCATATGGAAATTATACTGTAACGTGCCTTGGGTGGGCTGCTGGACGCGGTCACACGGAAATTGTCAAAGATCTTCTTCAACGAGGGGCCAAAGTTAACGTTGGGGACAAATATGGGACAACTCCATTGATTTGGGCAGCAAGAAAAGGCTACATTGAAATTGTGGACATGCTTTTAAATGCCGAAGGAAATGTTGACGCTTGTGGAATGACATCATGGACTCCGCTACTCGTTGCAGCGTCTGGAAATCATGTGGAAGTTGTAAAAGCAGTGCTGGAACATAAACCAAATGTGAATGCATTGGACAAGGACGGTTGTAGTGCTTTGACAATTGCTTGCAAAGAAGGATTTCATGAAATTGCTGCTTCTTTAATTAATTCCGGAGCGTACATTAATATCAATGTATAAAATATTTTAATTCACTTGCCAAACAAAGTTTTAATAATTTTTGTTATATTGTTTCAAACAATTTGTTTGTAGGATAGAGGAGGCACATCGAATTTAATTCACGCAGCAAAAGGAGGACATCGCTCTATTGTCGAAGCGTTGTTAAAAAAACATGCGGATGTTAATGTTCTTGGGAAGGTAGGATCTGATGAATTTCTTTATGAAATAATACAATAAAGTTATTTTGTTCCCGATTTTTAATAGGATAGGAAAAGTGCATTATATTGGGCTGTTGAAAAATCTCATGTCAATGTTGTGAAACTTCTTTTAACTGCCCAACCGGATTTGGAATTAACAACCAAAGTAAAAAAATAGTTTCAAGTTATTATATAAATGTAAATGAGTTTTATTAGGATGGAGATAGTCCTTTGATGAAAGCCGTACGAAATAGAAATGCTGAAATTGTGTCTCTCTTGCTGGACAAAAGAGCTAAAGTTAGTGTAGCTGACAAAAATGGGGATACGTGTTTGCACATCGCAATGAGAGCTAGATCGAAACAAATTGTGGAACTTCTTTTAAGAAATCCAGCTCACAGGTTGGAATCTATTAGAGCTTTAAAAATATTGTCTAAAATTTGACCCGTTTACATAAATATTTCTAGTCAACTACTTTACCGACCAAATCGTGCTGGTGAAACTCCATACAATATTGACAGAGCATCACCTAAACCAATCATTCCGCAAATTTTTGGCTCAAGTATGCATATCAAATTAACTCCATAAATATATAAACTCATGTACAATTTAATTTTTCAGGAGGATTAAATGCACAAGAAGACGGCGAAAATCTTTTAGGATACAATTTATATAGCAGTGCTCTTGCAGATATGCTTTCTGACCCGACCTTAAACATGCCAATTACGGTTGGATTATTTGCAAGATGGGGAAGTGGAAAATCATTTCTTTTAAGCAAATTGAGAGGTATAATTTCCAAGAGAGATGCATTTTGGACATTTTAATATAACTATTAATATTTTACAGATGAGATGAAATCATTCGCACGACAATGGCTTAATCCTGTTTTCTCATGGAATTTCCTGATCCTTGTAATTGTCTTATGTTTTGCTTCTGTTGTGGGAGTAATTGCCGGGCTGGCACTTCAGAACTGGGTAAGCTTTACGATTTTTATTCATACCAGAAATTAAGGATTATATAAATTTATAAACTTATGCCAATGAACATTAATTGTTTAGAGTAAGTATAAATTTATATACTCTATGAAATATGCAAAAATTAACCCAATAGATATCAGTTTTCAAGGGATGCAATGGCTATATTTTTCAGATTGTTGGAGTTAGTTTTGGGGCTGGCGTGACAATTTTTATTCATGTAGTTTTGTTCTGCATCTGGTTTTCTAGTCGGAGATCAAAGTGAGACTAATTAATCAGTAATTATTATTCATGCATAGACATAAGATACTTAAATTTTTCGTTTTTTTTCCTCTAGATATGATTGGTCTTGGTCTAATAGAATGTCGAGCTACCTAGCAAATAAATGTGAATCTTTAAAACTTGTGTGCCAAGTAATATTTTGTCATCCCCCTGGGGCTCAATCTGCTGATCAAATGCAAGCTCAACCAATAAAGTAAGAATGTTTTATTTTATAAAGGAACTAATTTAGTATTAAAATAATTTTAACATTTTAGTTTCTATTTTACGGAGCAAACAAAAATTTCAAGTACAACTGGAGGTGAGAACTCTGTGGTCCAAATGCTAGGCTCTTTATATACCTGCATAGAAAATGATTATGGTGTAATGAGTTCAAGACTTTACAGAGCTTTTCGACCTAGACCTGGTATTTCATTTCTTTTATAAAATCTTTAATTTCCTTTTTAAATATTTGTGTGAATTTCATAGTGGCAGCAACTGCGGATTGGAAATGGAGAAAGTTATGCTGCATTCCATATTGTGTTATCTTTCTGTTTTGTTTTGTCTGTACTTTGGTTGCAATTGTTGTATTAGCACTACATCTTACCGGAATGGGTCCAAAGTAATTACAATATACTTTATATACTAATATTTTCATATGAAAAGTTAACTATTTTGTTGATTACTTTAGAGGGTACGCAACCAGCTTATCAATAGTGATGTACGTTTGTGCACTTACAGTGGGACTGTTATTAGTAGCAAATTTATATACTGTTGGGCAGGTAAATATTTTGTTTTTTGTAATTTTTCAGTTAAAAAAATTAAAATGAATTGTAGGTCCTAAAAGCAATAATATTTTCTCATCGACGCCATTTACAACGCACAGTAAGCAAATTATACGCAGTGAAAGCCGAAGGATTTTTAAATGCCTTAAAAGCCGAAGTTAATCTCATGACTGATATGGTATTTTTTGAGAATGCAATAATTAATACCTATTAATTATTAACATTGTTTTTCAGATACATTGTTTGGATGCTTTTACTTCAAGACAAACTAGAATGGTAGTAATTGTTGATGGTCTTGATAGCGCAGAGCAAGAAAAAGTTTTGCAAGTCCTGGATGCTGTCCATATTCTTTTTAGTGATGCCAAAGCTCCTTTTGTCATCTTGCTTGCAATTGATCCTCATATTATTACAAAGGTATCCTCATTAATTAATTTTCATTTTTTCAGGTCCTATTAAGTGTTTACATATATAAAATGTTGTTTATTAATCAAATTAATGCTGCTTGTACTATAAGATTTTGAGTAGTCGTTGTTGGAGAAAGGTAAAGAAAGTTGTAGAGTATAGAATATAGAGCCTTCTAGTGGAAAGTAATATTCGTGGGATTAAAACATGTTTGTTTAATTGATTTTTTTAGGGAATTGAAATGAATATAAATCCTGTGTTGAATGAATCAAATATTGGAGGTCACGATTACCTGAGAAATCTGGTCCATTTGCCCTTCTTTTTACAAAATGCTGCGCTTCGAAAAGTTAAACATGTGAAATTACTAGAAAATTCTATGAAAAGAAACAGCCGGCTTGAAGACGACCCTGGGCCGCAAATTATTGTAAGATCCTATTAGCAGATGATGAATTTTCGAAAGATTAATTTTACATTTTCTTAGCTTTCCACTCGGAGGCCTTCAGTTGAATCGGGATTTGGAATTCCTTTAGGTTTGGATACAAAATTCGACAAATCTTCAAAAAAGCCGAAACGATTAGGACTTAAAGTGAGTTCATATTTAAATTGAAAATAATAAGGAACTCGGTTAAAATTGATCAACATTTGTTTAACAAAGATGAGTGAAAGCATAGCAAGCAGTTTAGGTAGTAATCTCAATAAAGTTACATCTGGAATGCCGATGGTTGGTGGACCAAGTGACCTGAAAAAGATGCTTCTTGGTGACGATTATTTTTCTGATGTCAATCCCAGATCAATGAGAAGGCTTATGAATATTATACATATCACAGGTTATTATTAGAAACCATAATTTTATAGAATACTTACAATAATTTAAATATTTAACTCTCTTTGCAAAATAGGCCGACTTCTCAAGTGTTTTAGTATTGATTTTAATTGGTATCATTTATCTGCTTGGGTAAATGTCACGGAGCAGTGGCCATACAGACTTTCCTGGATTATAATTTATTGTGAGCATTTTCAAAAGGATTTGGACGATGGAATGAGTCTAAAAAGCGTATATGAGCGGTACAAATAATTAAGTTAAAATTCTGATTTCACATTTAAAGAAAAAAAAAACATGATAATTTATTTTCAGAGTGAAGCCTTTTGTCCCTACGTCCAAAGACATTGATGCAAATGTTACTTTAGATCGTGATGAAAAGAAGCTAGATGTTTACTTGTCTCTTCATAAAGGGTCGCTTTTGGTTTCTACTCTATACGTTTTCTTGCCTTTCACAATTTCGCTAGATCCACAGCTTCGGAAAGACATTACTGGTTGGTATTACGTTTCAATATTGTAAGAGTTTATTAATATTTGTGTTGACAGAACAATACCAACCAGTGGACCAGTTGTTTAAATCAAACTCCAACATTCATGCACAACCACAAGGTGGATTTCTTCAGCCAGGCGGTCAACATACCTTCGGCCCTTCTGGGGGTGCTGGTCATCCATCCCCGCAACCTTCAGCTTTGCGTTATCGTGGTGGAGTTCAAGCTCGCCCTATCATGAATACAACGCCAATTCCTATTGCAAATGGATTTCCTCCACAATTTTACCCTGGATTACCAAATATGCCCTATCCTCCAAATATGTGGTATCCACAAGGTTATCTTCCACAAGGCCCAATGCCCATTGCGCCACCTCCTACAGTGAATGAAACCCCTGGAGGAATTATGGATCCAGCAATTGTCGTGAGCTGCTTTTATAATAATAATAATAATTATAAAGTAACATAATAAATGCTGAATTTCTGCTCATGTATAGAAGGAGCTAAAATCAAAGAAATTGTCCATGATGACAGTAGAAGGTGTTTGTGACCTCTTGGTAGCTTTAACAGGAATAAAATCTAGTCAGCTAACAGTGTATCAAAACACTGTCAGAAAGAACAACATAAATGGCCGTGTTCTGACGAACTGTGATCTTTCTGAATTAAAATTGGTAAGCTACAACATTTGACACAATACATCATAAATTAACAATTATTTTTATTCTGATAATAGGTTTTGCATATGACTTTTGGTGATTGGGAAATGTTCAAGTCAGCAATTCTCCTTTTAAAGGACAATGAAATTAAAGGCGTTGCAAGTGAAAAGTCGGTTATTGATGAAAACTTTTTAAACAACAACAGTAATGAAATAAGAATTAGCGTCACATCTCCTGGAAGTCCAACTCCATCGGAAAAGCCACCAGGTATAAAGATTATTACATAGTTCACTAAATGTTATGATATAAAAATATTTTTCACAGTAATTAGCAAGTCTCCAATGGATGTTACTGATACAAAGAAGCCACCAATAACTCAACTACGCCCTAACGTATTAGAAAAACAGGTACGGCTAATTAAAGCCAATTACCCTGATCTCGATTTATCCTCCGAATCGGACTCGTGAAATTATATGCCATATTAATTAAAGCATGCCCAGCTTGGATTTTGTTTTATTATTTTTTTGTAGAAATTTTTGCTAATCTTATCTTCAAAACTTAACTAATGAATTTCAAGATTAACAGTCATACTAACAACTTGATCTCTGTGCATGAGTAAAAACAAATAAATAAACCTTCAACTACTTTGTGATGACTTTTAAACCACTCGTAAATATTATGATGATGCAGCATGAATGACAAGATAATGATGATTATGTCTAACATATAGAATACTATAACTTGTTAATCCGATTGTAATTCTAACCATGATATTTATGGCACCATTTATCAGAAAACAATAATTACTACGTCATAAGCGTGGTTTAAGATTAACAGCATTATTTGATATACCACTAGGTGACGATGGAAGAACAAATGATTTGTGGTGCTTTGGAATTGTTAAATGACGAGGCAAAAGAGGACGCACGAAAAGGCGAGGAATCGTCATCCACGCTTAGCCCCATCAATTCCGAACCGGGTACGATTTCTTTTTTGCAAAAACAACAACATGATAATGAATGATTATCTACTAATATCTTTGTTTGATAACACAGAACCTCAAAATTTTGAGCGACGGAAATCTTCTGCAAGAGGATATCTTTCTCATGATGAAACCGATGTGCTTTATGTTATGGGGACATCATTGAATGTCACTGCAGAGCTTCCAGATTCTCCTTCTGTTGTCCGGAAGCTAAGCGAAGCTGAAGCAAAATTCTCTGTGATAAATGAATCTCTTCATCATGTAATTCATTCCAAAACAATAGGACCAGTTCCAAGTTCTGATCCCATTGCAATTCCTGGAAAGTCAACAGGAAGATTATCCAAGAATCTATCATTCTCGGAGAATGTAACAACAATTGGCTCTTCTTCATTAAAATCTAGTTCGTTAGGTGCAAAAGACTACAGCAGAGATTATAACCCAAGAAATTCTCAGCGATCAACTAAATCTCCAGGAAAAGAAAGAAAAGTGTCTAGAAATTTTGCAGTACAACATAGTCTTGAGAGACAAAATGAGCAAAGTTCAAGTGACGCTTCAAGTGACGAATCTCAAAAACCTTTGGTTATGAAATCTTTATCGGGAGACAAAGGACAATCTTCACGGAAGGTTATTATTATTTCAAATAAATGTATTTTATATGCTTGTGCTAATTTTGTCTAATTAATCTTTACAGGCAACTGGAGTTAGAGCTGGTTCTAGACATTCAGAACCTAAACCAGGTTCTCAATCACCAAAAAAGAAACGTGCACAAAGAGAAGACTCTTTGGCATCAAAGTTCTCAAGGATTAAATCCAGCTTTTTTGGACAATCTCAAGATTATTCATCACAACCCCATCAACATTCTCAAGATTCACAAAAAGCAAGTACCAGTTCCGCTATAAATCAGTTTCGTCCTGTTCGCTATGACTTTCCAACAGAAGACTCTTCAGAACCTAGTCAGTATTTTAAAGAACATCATGGCCACCCTTGGACAGCATATAGAGCCCCAACTCCCTTACCTCCTTTTGGATCGGACGAATATTATCAAGTTATAAAATCCAGCAATCCTTCTCCAACAACAAGTAATGAATCCGAAATTGGCAGCACTCCAGAAGATATATCTTCTAAAGAAGAATTATTTTTACCTGGACCTCCAGCAGATTTACCAGAGTCCCCTTACCCTCCTACACGACAAGGTCACACGATGTCTAATACTACTAATTCATCCCGTGTCACTGTTCGTGGATTTGTTCCCGTGCCTGTTTTGAAGCCTACAAAATCTCATTCAACTCAACCAAAAAAATCTCGGGGTGGTAGAACAGTTGCATCTTCAGGAGAAGATGCCGTGGGGAATTCCAAGTGTGGAGGTCTTAAAAGAACAATAATGAATCGATCTGATCCCGTTTTATCTTCGTCAACTAAATCTGAAAATGGTGCATCTCGTCATCATCTTGTAGACATTGAGTTATCTCAATTCTCAAACATTAATAACGATCCCCAAGATCAAGATGAAAGAAGCCTTGGGAGTCCGCCTTTACTTCGACAGTCTGCCATAAATGATAATAACAGCAGCTCTAGAGAAAATACACCACAACAATGACAATTAGCAAATGTATTTGACAATTTTATAGAAGCTTTAATTAATTTATTTAATGTAGTTGTAGTATTTGATTTACATTGTTTTGAGTTGATAATATTTAGTCACAAACACGACATATTGAGAAATATGGAAATTTTCAATAAATCTCTCTTATGACAAATTATATATAAAATCCCATACTAATTATTCATTTGCATTTACTATTTATCCATAAAAAGTTTTTATGGTGAATCTGCGATCAAATTAATTATGCTTTGAGCTTTCATGCGAGCTAATATAAATATTGTATCATTATGAATTTATTATCATCTCCCACCTCGACTATTGTTATAATAATTATTATTATTGTTAAAATAAGCAGCATAATTAGGGTCCATCGAATTAAAGTAGAAAGGGGCCAATGGCCTTCCAATCCCTTGTGGCAGTCCAGAGGGCTTATTGTTGTTTCCCATTGGAGGAAAGGGGATGCGGTTTGTATTGTTTGCAATGCGAATTGTTGGTTGAGCTGGGGCTACTTGTTGAAATGCAGCTTGTTGTTGCTGTAGTTGAGGTCGTTGAAGAGCTTGAACAGGCCCAAAAGACTTGAGCTGTTGGGGAGCTGTACAAAATTGCCAAAATTAGCCAACATTAAAAAATAGTTAAAATGAAGATAGGAAAACTTACGAAGGCAATATGCAGGGCCCATATTTATTCTAAGGGGGCCCTTTTTGCCCCCTCGATCTCCAATATTGATATGAATCCCATCAGTCTTGTTTAAACCCATCATGGCATTCATGGCATTCATTTGTGTATTCGCTAGCTCTTGACTCATTCGTTTGTTATTATTTTCCACTTCGCTAAGCCTGAGCGTTTCCATAAGCTGAAGCTTCTGCTCTTCTCTTGTCATCCCTGGCGAGACTTGAGGGGTCACGGGATTATCCTTGGGTTCAATGGCAAAATACTCAAAGATCTCATTTGGTCCCCTGTCAATTGGGGCAAGAATGCCTCTCAAGTCTTCCAACTCAGGAACAGCGAATTTTCCTTTACTTCTTGGACTCATTTGAAGTTGAAACCATTTTTCGTCAGCTTCCCGTTTCTGTTTAGCTTCTTCCTGAGCCCGAGCTTCTTCCTGCTCCACCAAGTCTTCCAGCTATCTAACAAACAATTTGAAACTTAGAACTAAGAAAAACCAAGTATTTGAATCAAAATGATTTTTCTGGAAAAATTTGAATGATCCATTACCCACATATCGTATTCTTGTTGCAATCTTCGATCTTCCATCTCGATCCTCCGCCTTCGCCACTCTTCTTCCTCTTTTTTTCTTTTCCGTTCTGAAATTAATTAGTATTATTATTAGATAGTTCATTGTTTTATAATCTAATTATAGTAACCTGCGAAGCGTTGGCTGAATATGCATTCCTTATGTCTCCTATTAGCTTCGATTCGTCGTATGTATCTTTCATAAGCAGTAATTTTGTCGCGTGCCTCGTCCTTCCTTCTTCTTTCCTCGTCCCTTCTTGCAGCATCCGATCTCCATCGGTCAATCATCTGCCATTTTGAATCACAGTCGCAAACTTCCGTGTTTTGAACTACCACCACTGGCTTTTCTTCTTCTCTTTGACATTTGACCCTTCTGCATAGAGGCGGGGGGCATGGAGGAGGACATGCCGAGGGGGGAATCACAACTACCAAAGGGCTTTTGTCCTTGCTCTTTTTCATAATTTTCCAGGATTTCTAGGAATAAGAATGCTGTTTGCAAGCTCAGCATATATCGTGTTGTTGCTGCAACCGCAAAAGTTTTATGGAGGCCCTGGACATCATACTAGAATTTTGAAAATAACAAAAGGTGGAGAAGTGCAATAGGCAAAACTACCCAAATTATGTAGAACTAACTAAATCATGAACATCACCTGATTTTATCATTCTTTGATAAAACCATGAGAAAAGTCCTTGGAGATTTCTCAATTAACCTCATTGAGACATTAGACATCATTTACGTTTGATTCCATAATGGAATTTCCATTGACAGTTTGACAAGCATCTGTCGTGCATGGGCTCAATACAAAATTTTGTGTTTCGCCATACACAAATAGTTAGATTAAAACTTTTGTCGCTGTGAAAAAATAAAGAAATCTGCATTTTAACTTTAACCTTTCAACAAAATTTCTCATGGTCATCAAAAAAAAGTTTGCTATTAGATTTGTATTTGTGGATGAGAGAAGTCCTCAAAAATTCTCATTTTAAACTTTATTTAATTTTAATTTGTATGTCATTTTAATTCTTTTAAATGTCACTTTTTAAAGTTTTGTAAATGTGGAATTTATAATCCTGCATGTTCCCTTCATTAAACCTGGTTTTTGAATTTTAATCAAACAATGATCAAAAGGGGAAAAGCCTAAAGGAGAAAGTTTTCTTTTAATTTGCTTGTGACAAAATTCGCCTTTGATCTGTTTTGCGGAAATTGGGAAAATATTAAACTTTTTAGAATAATAATGAGTTAAACTGAAATAACATAATATGTTATAATCTCGCCGATAATAATAATATTATGTCATACGTAGAGTTTACTTCATCTTATAATATATAACTCTGACCGAATATTTTGGCTTTTTTAATTGTAACTTGCAATATTTATTTACAATGGACGAAACAAACCCTCAGAACAGTGTCCATGTAGCCCAGGGATATGCAACTCTGACAGACAGACGGACAGACATGACCAGAGCAATAACTCTCTAGGTATGGCGAGCTAATAAGGGGCATCAGGGGAATAACGATTTATATCTTCTCCAAACCCTTTTGTTGGAAGTTTTTTCACCTTGTTTTAGACGCAGAGTTTAATGTGATGGTTAAACTGAAACTAAATCCATTTGCAAACAAGTCATAAGTTGTAAGTAAAGAGAAAATCATCTAGTGGACTTTCTCCCTCCCTAAAATACTACCTTGCACTAAATACTTGAATTTGGAAAAAGCAAGCAAGGAATTTATTTTCCTTTAAACATTTTAATTAGTTTTCTCCCATTAACTCATCTTCCCTTTACCTTTCACCAAAGGAGAAAGTTTTGCTTTTGGTGAAAGTTGCAAATTAAGAGGGAAAGCAAATTGGACGAAAGCAAATGGAGTCAAATGGACTTTGCTTTCTCAAGTGGTCATGTCATGTCTTTGGACATTTTATACATTTGGTCGCAGTCTTGAGCTTTGCTAAGTAAGCTTTCCACTTTTATTCGTAAACTTTTATACCAATTTGTGTGAAATTATTATAAAACGGTAAAAACTTATTACCGGGCGGTGACAAGTTGTTGCCACTTTGCTTATATCGCTGTCATCTCATCACGAGCTATTACTCAAAATGAGAGTTTACACAAACAACAAAAGAGAATGAAAACATTTTTGGCAAATTGAAATTTCTCTACGATGGATGGGTACTCTACTTTAACATCATTGTAAAAAATTGTTTGCAAAATTGTTTGCTTTCAGGAATTTATTTAATTTTACGAAACGAAATGAAAGTCTAACAAATATACGGCATATAAAAGTCTAATATAATAAAATTCTCATGATATGACAAGCTAGCAAATGATTTGAAATGATTATGGAACTTTTACGATCTTATGTTTAAATTGTGCGATGCAGATGTAACTTCTCAACTCATTTTTTGTACAATGTGTTTAAAAGATATGAACGTGTAAAGGAACATTAATCTAGAATGTAATGAAATTGTTTTGAGGACACCCCGTACTGATTTTATGTCATTGTCATGTTCAAAAAAGTTTTACGACTAAATACACGTTTATGACCGGATAAACATTTGAGGAGCAAACTTTTTATTCTGAGAACAACAGAAAATTTTCAACAATGTTGTTAAATATTTATTTCACTTTCTCCATCCATTTGAGTGAGACACTCTGTATATATTCTTCGATTGACTGTTGACCTAAAAGATTAACAAAGTAAATGAAGGCAAGGAAATAAAGTTTCCTCTGAAGAAAGCAAAGTATTTATCTTAATTCAGAGTGAAGGAATTAATTGGAGGCTTTGCTTCCTTGCTGGGACATTTTTTACCCTTGCCAAAAGTACAGGGTGAAAATAAATTATACTTCTTCTCAATATTTATTGTACATTTTGCAATTCCCCGTATTCTCAAGTATTTACTTTGCCAATTACAGAGGGAGGCTACTTATTTCGTGAACGAAATGTTTTTTAATTTTCTGAAGAAACCGCTTCTTGGAACTTAATT
>JAQIXN010001229.1:0-20921 GCA_034698145.1 Proisotoma minuta | reverse complement strand
ACATCCAAAATAGTAAAGTGCTCAAGCCCCCTAATAATCGTTTCTTTCATTTTGGCTTCAGTAAATAAATATATCCATACCAAATTGGTATTACCAATCAGTGGAACAGGGGAAAGCATGTGTTTTAATTGCTCTTCTATTTTTATACGCTTGTCCAGAAGAAAAAAATTTCACGTGTGTAAAACGTAATAAAAGGAACTCAATTATTTCTGGAAACTTTGTGTTTCATTGGCTTTGGCTCCACAAATTAATGGCCTGGGAGTAAATCAAATTTGAGGGTGCGAATTTAGGAATTTAGCTTGAACTCCACATCCGCACCTTGCTTTTTAGATGAACATAAATCAAAGTTAAAAACCACAGCAGAGATGCATTGAAGACGTCATACAAGAAAAAGGTGTCTACGCTTCCAAACCACAAAAAGCAACTTTCCCAACAAAGTTTGCAATGGAAAAACATTTTCTATGCATCCAACAGTTTCCGCATTCATTCATTTGGAACTATGTTGTTGGGTTTTGGTTGAAAATGATTTATTGCTGTTTGATGTCACAGTTTTTTAGTGAAATATTAACTTTTTTCAGTATTCAGAAATCTGTCCTGCTGACTATAAAATTAGATATATATGACTAATTCACTAATTCTGAGAGTTTGAACTTTAAAGTTTTAGTTATATAAGATAAGTAGATGATTGGAGAAAGTTGTTAAAACTTGACAAACTTAGCAATTCTAACAATTACATATAGTCTGGGAAAGGTTGCAAAGTTTCGAAATGAAGTTTAATTCTATGTAATTTGTAAAATAGTTTTTATTATTATTCCCAGGGGCAAAAGACTTTCACTTTATAAATAAATGGCTGCTTTTTCATAACATGTCTAGAAATAATTCTGGATTAACTTTATTTATTTATTTAATCAAGATGTTTTATTTTGTCACTAGTTAACAACATTTCATGAATTACATGAAAAAAAATGTGACAATGACAAGCATCAATTTAAGCATATCTGTGTGTGACCTGTTGCACAATGTGAACCAGTATTTATTTATTAACAACTGTTTTTTTCCTGTGTGGTTTAATATTAAGATCAAAGAAAACTTTCTCTGCATGCAAAATGCAAAATTCAAATTCAAGTGGAAGCTTATAATCCCCTTCATCCTCGTGGCTTTTTTAATTAAAAACTAACAACCTCGTTTGATAATCTTTGCTTGAAGTTAAAAGCTATTTAGCTTAGTGGCTAATCACTTGCTGACAATTAATTAGTAAACCTTAATCCTTCAAAGGAACAACTTGTGATGTATTACTTACATTCTTGGCAAACTAGTAAATACTTGAACGTTTAGATTTTTTCTGCTGCGTCGTGCACATTGCAAATAATGTTCCTGACATTGACCAAGGTTGAAATATGATTCTCAAATTAGTTGACTGACGTTGACGACTAAAATGTCTAACCGCAGCAGGCCGCAATTTTTTAGTTCACGCTTTACAAGAATTCTAAACGTGGTTGTAGTCAAAAAAGAGCAACAGCCCGTTATACAAATAGCTAGGCCTCGCAATGCAAGTGACATTGAGGGAGCACATAACGGTGACAATTGACACGGACAAATTGCCTTTTTCCGTTCCCCACAAGTTACCACCGTCTACTGCCGCATTTCTTTCATCCCATTCAAGAAATCTCAATGGGATTCCGAGACCAAATAAACAATCAAGGTCATCATAGCAGTTAAGGCGAGGACTATAACTAAGGGAACATATAAAGTCTCCTACAACACTGCTTTCTCCATTATATACATAATACAAAGCTGTAAAATTTTGTCACGTACCTCATAATGTAAAATGCATATAGCTTATATGACTTTGTTATGTTTCAATTTCCATTTAAAGTTGTCAAAGTGACTTGAATGAAAGATATGCGTGACTTTATTAAAGTATAGAAATGCAGAGAAAGGTTTCCCTTGAAAGCATTACAAAGGTCGGCCATAAATTATTGTAGGCTGTGTCAGGTGCAATAAAGTGAAAGATGGCTAATTTTCCCAGTCATGACATTTGTTTGCGTTAGGTTAATCAATTAATGGAACTAACTCAATAATTGGAAGGTATTTACACTGTAGAATTTGTGCGTGTTTTAGAAAAGTACCTAAATGTTTACCCACGAATGCCCAGGAAAATTAGTTTGACACTGACCGATCAATTACTGTCTTAAAAGAACGTTTGGTTTAATATGCAATTATTGCAAAGTTTTTCACATCCTTCATTTTCCCTCACGCACTTGTAAAAAATAATTTGTCTTTTCTCCTTCCATTAGCCAGTAATTGATGGTTCCAATGAGATCCCTGGAGAAAAATTCCTTTTGACTTGATATAACTAATAAAGTAGTAGGAAGGAAAGAGAAAGTTTTTGTAGGAAAATGAGAAAAGACGTTTCTCTAATCCCTGGAAGATTATCAGGTGGGGAGAAGACTCGTTATTTTGTAATGACGGATGGATTAGTCAATCTCTCAATCTCTTGCTAACAGACTCAGACACTTCTTTCTTTCCTGGCAAAGACCTGGCTTATTTGATGTCTTCAGTTCTTGTTCAACTTTTTCCAGGTCATGACACGTGCAAGAGTAAAAATAAGTTACGGTAAGTGAAAATGAGCTTAATCAAAATTTGGAAACTTATCTGATTACAATATAAAGAGAGAAAGTTTAAGATTTTATTTCCAAATTTTACATTTAATGGAATCTATCTTATTATCATACAGACGAAAATCCTTTAAGTGTCATTTAAATCCTAATCCTCTCGAGTTCCATTTTCAGTTAAACTTTCAATCGGATGATGATTCATTTGCTTTTTACAGCCGTCACCAAAAAGAACGAGGGACAAAAAAGCTTTTTAGTTTTTAGCTCGTTTTAAAAGTGTGCTATCCATCTCATTAGGGAAAAATGTCTCTAAAAATGGAGTGGTGCCTTTCTTTGAATTTCCTGATTGCTTTGTAAGATGAATGAAGCCACTTATAATTACCCACATTACATGTTTCAATGAGGGATCTTTAGAATGCCGCATAGTAATTAAGGAACCAAAGTACCACGCTTTTTTCTTGATTTCAACTTCAATTAAAATTTTCTCTTTTAGAACTATTTTTTTGAAGATTTGCGTTTCATTTTATTCAAAGCCCCCGTATATGTAAATAATTTTACTACGAATGAAATGTAATCTCTACCTCTTTCAAAGGCTTTGACACCCACGTCTCAAATCTACCTACATTTTTGTATATATATTTCTAAAATTGGGACGTATTTATTTTGCATTTTTACCCCCTTTTAAGGCCTATCTCATGCTATTTATAAACATAAGAATCCAATCTTTAGTTGTTGTTTTCACTAGATGTAAAGGAGCATAAGTATCTCTCAATTCTCAACAAATGAATCTATCCTTTGGGGAATCTGAGACATTGATCCTGGATCAGACTTTTCATTTACTTATTAACGAAAACTGATTGAATCTTTCTCGAAATGCTTATATTTATAGGTTCTGCGATGGGATAACTTCATGTCTTTAGTTGTTGAATACGTCTACGTTTCTTTATCATTAGTCTTTTTGCACTGTGCAATAAATCAGTGAAGGTAGAACTCTTAGTCGGTTTCACTTTCCAATTTCCGCCAAGTTTTCTTTGGTAGAAAAAGAAAATAGGGGTTCGTTGACAGATTTAGACCGTTTCGTAAATTGTATGGAAAAGATGGACAAGTCTAAACTAAGGAATTGGTTTCGCAGACCCATAATCTGATTTGGGTTGACGGGTTGTGGCACAGAAGAGAAACCGGAATCAGAATTACAGACTCTGTTGGTTAGTGTTGAGGGTGTGAAAGCGTGAAACAAATCAGAGGCTGTCAATCAGATCAAATCCTAGGCTAAGCCAGCTTTATTTATTTACCTAATGCAAGCAGATGAGAAGAAAAGAATGTGAAAAATAGTCGAGTATACATTTTAAACCTTGAATTAAATTGCTACTGAGACAGAAGTTACTTTTGACTTGGTTTTATAAACATCTTGATGCAAAAGTTCGCAATGTATAATGTGATGCAATGGAAGAAAGGATGAGAAAACTACTTATGTAAGAGATAAAAGAGACTATTATAGTTCAAACCTTACAACATTTTTCATCTGCTTCCGTCTTATCTCTTTCTATTTCAATGAACCAAGCCACGTTGACCCAGACCCAAGCAATGACATGGAGATTCTTTGTCTTTTTCAAAGAGAGACAAAAACATTTCAATCACAGACAATGGCGACTTTGTTTACCATTGGAGAAAATTCCAAAGCTTGATACAGATACACAAAATGTATTTGGAAAGTTACTTACATTGGGGCAGGGTGAAATCAATCAATTCGGGAAGAATCTCAAGTTTCTTTGGTGGCTTCTGTTTATTTTTCGTTTAGCTATTTAAAAGCTTAAATTGTTTTTTTTAATATTATACAGTATTTTTGCACATTTACAAATCTGTTTCTTTTCACTTTAAATAAATAATAGTTTTCAAGTGTTGGTAGTGTGAAAATTAGAACGCTCCAAAGAAGTGGTTGAGAAGGGTTTGAGGGTTGGAAGAGAACTGAATCTCAAATCCGTTGCTCCAGGCTTAGAACCCGAGAAAAGGGAAACACGGAGACCAAAGTGAGACTCACATTTCACAACTACCCACTGTAATATGTACTTATATGTGATACCATCATCATCTAGTTAGAGATAAACTGTTTGCAAAAAGAATAGGATAGTTAGTTAGTTATGGATTGACCGCTTCCAGTCTGGATAATTCCCAAAGCTCGATATTCTTAAGATGTCAATTACTGGGATAAAATTAACTTGATTCTCGAGAGAATTCATCTAAAGGTGAATGAAGTGATCACATAATACTTTAAACATTCACAAGAAAATCCAGATAACGTTTTGCAAGTTTGCAACTGGTAATTACTTCTTCCAAGAGATTGATTACTTCAGGGGGTACATTGGCACTAGATTTCACGTCATCCAAAAATATTGCATAAAATTAGGACGAACACACGGGATAAAAGTTCAACGACACAACAACAATATGTGTACTTGGAAAGATGACTCAATTCTGAGTGGGATGGTGAAAGTTACTCATTTCCAGATCTAAAAGTTTTCCTGTTTAGAGTAAATGCGGTCAGACATTATAGAAAATTCTATACTTATCTGGATAGAATATACCAGATCAATCCACAATCTGTAATTAATCGCTACACTACCCAATTAATTTGAGTTTATGTAAACTGGTACTTTTAGTGGCTTGCTTTCACCCATCTGACGGAAATGTGGCCAGAAAGAGAATTTAAACGACAGACATTCCTGGCACAAAGTTTTGAATAACTGAATAAATTATTTCTAATGTTATATAAGGAGAGCAACAGCTTTGGCAAACAAAAGGAATTCATATCCATGCATATGCATTCTAAGGGCAAGGTCGCCGGCGACAAAGTCTGAAACTTTTGTGGATAAAATTAGTTTTGAAAATAATAAACTATTTTCAACTCCCACAAACTCCACATTATGTTACTTGCTTTCGGGAGTCAATAGGTACGCTATGGTTTAATTTGTTGGACGTGACTTTACTAAATTAATTTTACCAAACTCTGTGGATTATGAAGTTTTAACCATTTAAATATTTCGATTTAAATTGATAAATCATACTACCATTGTAGACACAACTATTTGAAAATTGTAGGTCAGGATAAAATAAATATTTGTGCATTCTTAACTTTTTTAAAGGTTCGTAAGAGATAATTATGCAGGCCATTTTTATTTGTAAATGCTTATTGTTCTTGTGAACACAGCAGGCGATTTGTCTAAAGCATACTAAAGTATAGGGCTTCCCACGAGACGAGACCGTCTCGAGACGTCTCGTCGAGACGAGTCTTTCGGGACGAGACGAGACAAGATTTTTGGTCTCGAGGGGTTTCGAGTCGGGACGAGTTTCGAGACGAGCGGAACATCGTCTCGGCTCGTCCCGTCTCGACCGAGACGAGCCGTCTCGAAAATTTTTTAATTATAAAAATTTGCTCATACTTTGTCTAATTTAAGTCCCAAATACTTGGAGCTAAAATTTACTTGAAATATTTGCAATATATTGCAAGCAAGTTGCAAAATTTTAATTCCACTTTTTAACATAAAATTCCAAGCTTTTCAAATTATTAAATTGAAAGTGGGTTTAGTAGATAACTATTTTGCATTTTGCAAGTTTTCACGCAAAAAATATTTTTTTTCTAAATTATACAATTTAGAGTTGTTTTAATAACCTTTAGTCTTTTATTTTGCAATTTTTACGTAAAAGATTAAATTTGTAATTTATCAAAAGCTATTTAGAAAACAAATGAAGACTAAGAAAAGCCTTTTCGTCAAATTCTGAAGAAACAGCGACTTCAGGGGATGTTAACGCTTTAAAAAACAATAAACTACTCATACGTATTTTAGCACAAATGTAAACTTTGAAGGTATTTTTATAATTTGCATCATTCAATAAACCAAACCCTTTCGGAGAGCGTTCACTATTATAGAGAATTTTGAATTTTTATAGAAAATTTTGAAATGACCAAAACTCTATTAAATCTGACAATGTACAATGCCGGAAATATAGATATTTTGTGTTCTAATTTATCACGAATTCTTATAATCATTATTTTTTACAACATTTTTAATTACATTTTTTTCAACAAGCCAAATTTGTTATTGAATTGAATAAAATTGCTATTGATAGATTTTTGGATGGCCCCATGGCTAATGTAATCAGTATGTCTGTCCGTCCGTCTGTCTGGGACACGATAGAGCCCAAATGGCTTGACCGATCGTCCCCAAATTTCGCACACGTGTTCTACTACCCAATTGCTTGGATGCCAAAGGACAATGGACGTTAGATAAAATTGTTCAAAAAATTCTTAGTCTTCAAATTTGGTTTAAAACTCCAAATACTTATTATAATCCTTCATTAAAAACCCATATAAATGGTTCTATTATGCAAAACAATTAAAAATAAGTTGTGCTAATTGTAATACTCTATTGAAAAATTAAAAATTAAATTTTTTTGAACTGAAAAAAGCATTTTTAAATTTTTACGTAAAAAAATTCGAGACGGCTCGTCTCGACCGAGACGAGTCGAGACGAGCCTCGAGACGAGACACAGTTGGTCTCGTCTCGTAAGTTAATTTTCGTCTCGAGCAATTCTTCGAGACGAGCCGAGACAAGCAAATCTCGTCTCGTGGGAAGCCCTACTAAAGTATATACACAATATAGGGTAATAAAGCACACCAATGCTGTAAGTATTTACTAATTCTGGCAAAAACCTTAGGGCATTCCAAGTTTTATTTCGTGCCCGTATCAATTTCGCCATCCATTGCTTTCACCACAGCCCACTCTTAATATGCACTCGTTTAGCATTCATTTTGATCTTTATTGCTCACTTTCCCTTGCCTCCACTGAACTAAACGATTATTATCGTTTTATCATCCCCATGTACAACTTATTTAGACAAAATGAGTCTGTGGGTAATTTTACGTGCAGCTGTATTATCGCTTTCGTTGGAATACTCAAATGCAAGGCTTGATGGTCTCCATTTCATGGATTTATAACCACGTGCATTCGAAGCAATACAAAGCAATAAGCTATTTGGCATCGGTAAATATAAAAGCTTTTTGTTCTGTCATAATTTATTTTGAAATTTGTGCCAAGTTATGAAATACTCATTAAGCTTCACATAACTAAAGAAAGTATTTGGTAGAATTTAAAATACACAAACAATACATTGCTCGCTGTGTAACTAATCGTCACTTTAGAAAATATTGCGAGGGTGTGAAAGAGTGAGAACTTGAAAGGTTGTTAATTCACGGCCCATTAGTTTCACATAATTATTACTGCAGAAAGTGCATAGGCGAGAAGTGGCTTTAAGTATCTGGGCTTATTGAGTGCTAATGTTTCTTGAAATAAGATGTTTGCAGAGAAAAGAAAGCCCTGTCTGAGGAAATGTGAACAAGCAGCCAGAAATTCTAATTCGTTTTGAGTCCAGATTATAACTTGAAGTGAAGATAATTCCAGAGAGACTGCTTTTATTATGTATATATCTTGAATTAAGGGAGCTATGCAGCATTTTATGAGAACGGATCATGCCAAAATTAAATCTTGCTTATGACAGACAGCCATCTGCTTTACAAGTCCATCCCCGTCCATTATTATTTTCCACAAAAATAAGTTGCGTAACATGATAAAACCACGGTCCACGTGATTCTGTCGAGAGGATTACTAAACAGTGAGATTTTATTTAATCTTGAAAAAATCTACAATAAAGAAAGCTGATGATACACAGGGGAATAGTCTAATGAAATGTCAATAGAATTTACCCTTAAAGAATTATAGGCTTTTGGTTTATAATGAAGAATAGCAGGTCTCTTTGAAGTAGATATATATCAACTAAAATAAAATACCTGTAAAGATCAGGAAACACGTTTACTTTTAATGGGCTCTTGGCATTTAATGATGTGTTGGTAAACAAGTAAATAACATTTTATCTGTATTTGATATGTTCTAACTAAACTAAAAATACACTCTAGCATTAATTTTTATATCCAAGAAAAACTTTATTGACACCTTGTTTTTGCTCAAAGAGTAAGGGAAAGTGTTTGCTTTCACTTTGATTTTTTATGATTGATGCATCTCAATTTCTGTACAAAAAGCGGTTTGTCAAAGAATCTTAACATGGAATTCGTTTCTAAATGTCCAACTAACAAGACGACTGCTAGATGAGATTACAATTCATCAAAGTTAAGCCAGTTAACTTTCTGCCACAGTAAATCCTGTTAAGAACTCTCTATAAAGCTTCTCTCTCAATAAATATGAGAAAAAAAGTTTACATTTTTTGCCCCCAGAGAAATTAGTCTTTCTGGGAAAGTGAGTTGAAGATCCTAGCCGCAGACTAGTATTAGTATCAAATTCCCATCAAACTACATATACATAGTAGATACTGCTTTCACCCAGTTATGCAAATGTACCTTGATGTGAAAAGTCAACACAATCTGACTAACACACAATCACAATTACGTACAGTAAATTGGTAATGAGGTAAAGTGATATCCTGAAGCATTAAATTAGTTATTTGTGCACACGAGGGTCCTTGAACGGATGATTACCTCCACTAAATTAAATCCCGAGGCTTTGCCAAACCACAAATACCACAGCATCCAACTCAAAGAAGTGAGGATTTAAATTATTTCGTGACAAAGTGAATCTTTCCATTCCAAAACTTTTGTGCACATTTTGAAATAGCGAATATTATAAGGCTAAGTACTCTTATATTTTCTAACTTGATTTGAGTTAATGTCCATGAAACGAGAACGAGTAATCCCACGCATGACTCGGAAATCTAACTAAATTTTTACATAAAGTGAAAAACCGAATTGACAGTGTGACAATTCAATTTTTGGGTGGCCCTGCTGTGAAAAAAGATGAAAAAGAAAATGCTCCATTCTAAAGTTTCACCACAAAAGTGAAAATTTGCATCAGACAGAAGCAAGATTCAATTGTTTTTTGTGATGGATAAAATATATTTTGTGGCTTTGATGCAAATCCTTTGTAGAGTTTAAATTATATGTAACAAAGGTCCTAACGCTTCCAATTTTGTTTTGTTTTAAGCTTTAATCCTCTTTAAATTTTGCTTCCTGGGAAGTTGATAAAGATTATGCATATGGTGAGTATTTATGATTTTGAAATGTATAAATTATAATTATTGTTTGTTGTGGTCTAATCCTTTATTTGAAAGTTCTTAATTGGGAAGACTTATGTATAATAAACTTGATTACAAGTATTTACAAGGCTTTATTTAATATTTTGTTTTCTGGATTCGAAAATCAAAATAGAAAAAAATTTAATTCAGCGTTGAAGTTAATTCTTGATGAATAAGTTGTGGAAATGCTCTTAAATTTTAGGCATTATTAGAAATGAGAGCTGAATAACTCTTAAAATTTATTCGTCGCACGCTATGCAAATGGAATAAGTCATCAAATATTAAAGAGGGAGAGAGATGGATGGGATGTGTCAAGGGATGAGCATTTCATTTCTAAAATTGTCTTCAAACTACGCCACAGACAGAGAGATGAGTTGTTGTGGTCTTTCTTGAGGTTGAGGAATAAAGCAGATGACAAATTATTACACAATGAAGTAAAGTCACACGTAACAACTTCAAATAAAGTTTTAAGAAAAGGGATTTTTTATGCTATGCGAACTTATATAACATTTTCATTAGTGAAAGTGCCAAATATTAACTTTTAAAATAATTATTTTAACTTTAATCATTCAAAAGTTACGTGGAAAAATTTATTCCGCAATGCGACTAATCAATTATTTAATGTCAACTTTAACTGTCCAAGGTCAAATGAGACACACCATTTTGATGTACGAAAAGTTTGACCACAAGCTAAACTTAAATTGCCTGCTTCTTTTTTCTTGTAACTCTCTTTATTATCTCTTTTCCATCTAAATCCTTCACGGCCTCCCTATTTTACTTTGCATACAAAGAGCAATAAATCTTTTTCGTTCAGTGCTACATTCCCTTGTTTTCTCCACGAAGATGGAGGTATGTGTGTGAATCTTGATGATCTCTACATACGTGTGCTGGCTGGATTTCCATCTATGCCCAACACATTAAAGAAAAACTTTTTTTTCTGTTTTCATCACAGTAAAACTATAACAAGATGTAAAAGTGTGGAATTAGGTCAAAAACTTTGGAATTTGGATAGATATTGTACATACGCAGAGAAGGGAAGAGTTCTAGTTCTTTGAGATGATAATAGGTAAAAGTAACTTGTACGCAACTTTCTCTGGCCGGACTTTTCTTAGAAAACGCATTGCAGTGCGTTATGTTCAAGGTTGAGTGAGCAATATTTGAATTTATACTTTTCCATTATCTTGTCTGCAGAAAACTTTGATTGCACGTCCTCACGCTTCCGTTTCTTTTTATATGGGATAAGTTCAGCCACCTTTTCACCCGCATACAGCATAATTGCTGAAATATTATTATGGCAGAATAATAGAATTAGAGCGGAAATTAATCTTGTCTTTCTTGCCAACATAGAAACTTTATACAATGCCCTCAGGTGAAAATTTTGGTTGGTGGAGAAAGTAACTTTTGTAAAATAAAAGTTGTACGTTGACACAATTATTAAGAAATTACTTTTATTTCACTTGAGCATGAACTTTTTGATCTTCACTTTATCTGAGCACTTATCAAAGACTGGATGAGAGTGGGCCATCTGCTCCCTTCATCTGATTATCATCGGAGTGGCCTGAATTAACCTACAAACACACAAAATCATATTGTTTCTCTCAACTTTATAGACGAAAGTTTGTTCAATCTGATCTCTGATTTATAGCATGCCCCTCTGCCTTCCCCGTTCGTTATGGTCTACTTAAGTAGTGGGACTAGTGAGCTGAATTTATCTGCTAGGATCCATTAATGGATAAACTTTGAAAATTTTGGCCACATTCCTATACTATCTGTTTTATCCCATATATTGAAAATGAGAGATATTTGTTCTGAGACTTATATACTTTCAACATGCGTCTCACGCAACTGGGTCTCATCTCACACGCACCTGTTTCCGACATACATAAATAAATCTTTTGTGAACAGAGAAGAGCAATTACAATTTATCATAATTCACAATAATTTATTCCATCTTTTCGCATCCAGGTCAGATTCTTAAAATATGGAAAAGGCTTCCAACTTAAAATCTGGGTCATAAAAATATACATAATCCTAACGGCTCCTTTGATGAAGATGGAATAAGGAAATTGGAGAGAATTTTTCAATTTATCAATTTTAGAGTGCAGAGAGAAAGTAAGAAGTTCGATCTTATTGCGAAATGAGCAACATCTTTTATCTTGAGTTCTGCATGTCAAGTATTTAGAATAATGCCTCTTTTTCTATTATGGGACAAGAAGACAATGGTTTATCTAAATCTAAATCATAATGACTTTTCTCTTCACACCTAATTTCATTTCACTTGAACCTCCTTTTGGATTTGTGAGGGAGCGAGTGCGTGAGTGGAAATTATTTATTTTTGACTTGACTTGAATTTGACAATGATTTTGTCACTTTGTTCTTCTGGTGTGGACATGATATGATATCTTGAAGATATCTTGGAGAGGAGGAAGGAACTTCTTCAATTGTTAAAATGTTCTTGTTAAATGTCACAGGAAGGAAAAGTTACAACACATTTTCCTACATTCTCAGTTTATATCTTAAAGTAAAGGACATTTCTGTGCCAAATCTTGAAGCGTCAATTTTGTCACGTAATATTATTGCATTTATATAACTGAACTAAATTTGTAATAAAGTAAAATATCCACGTGGCTTTCAATTGAATTTAACCTTGTTCAAGTTCAATGTCGAATAATGAGAGTCCTTATTAGTGTGAGTACAAAGTCGCAATTTCTTATGATAAATTTGGAAACTCATTAGCATCTAGTCCGGGATTGACTGTTGAGCTAGAAATAATTTGTTTGTTCATGTAAATAATGGGTCTCAGTCAGCCTTTATGAATATTCATTAATCATTAATTTTATATTATCTAAAAACAAAATTACAGAGGAAGCATCTCATAAATGTTTACTAAAGAAAACAATTTCTCCTGAATTAGCATAAAAATCAGCACGCTAAAAAGCTATCGAGGAAATTAATTTCAAATGTTGCAGAACATTTCATATTCTCTTGCTTTGTGCTTTCAAAGCAAATTTAGTCTACAAAATTGTTAATTTGTGTAAGTGACTTTTTGCAATAACGTTATAGGACCACCGTAACAATGAATTTTGCTTCCCATCCTCGAGCTTTCACCAAATGTTTGAAGAAATGAAAAGTTTAGTTTATTGGATGGTGTGTCTGAGCGGAAGGTGATAATGCATTGCAGCAAGTAATGATAAGATAAGAAGACGTCTGCCGTAGAAAGGAAGTTCAATTGAATTTGTGGTGAAAGGGAGAATGTCCTTGTACTTATCTTTTGTCGATGAACTTTCTCCCTTATCCAAGGTCCCTTTTATTCAACTTTATATAAAATTATTGCAGCAAAAGTTTTATAAATCATGGTGAAGGTTATCAAAAAAATAAGTTAACTTTAAAGCTTTTGGCCCTAGGCTACGTGCACATATGGGCTTTCCATACTTTCTTCTTAAATACTGTTGAGTGTAGCGCTGCAAATAATAATGGAAATGCCGTTAATTGTTTTTTGAAAGTCAATAGTTATATATAATCAAGCCAACTCACAGTTTACTAAATACATATAATAAGACTCTGGCTCTTTATCGATATACTGTTATTATATAAATGCGGCCATCCGAACTAAATTGTATCTATCATTACAAATAAACGAATTGTATGCTGTTTCACTCTGTTGCTTCCAAAAATATTTTTTGTTGTATTTTTAGAAATAAATATTTTCTATCCATTCAGGAAAAACTACAGCGATCAACAATTCTTATTTTCATCCTACACATTCTTCAGAATATGGATAAAGTCTAGATAAACAGGTAATTGGGAAATTGGAGAATTTCGTGTGTGGATACAAATGCTACTTTTCTTGTTGATTTGATTAACGAGTCATAACTAACAAAAGGCACAGAGTACGCATATATTCGATTGCGATATTCTGAATTCCGGAAGAACTCACAATATAACAAGTACGACAAATAATTTAAGTATTTTGCAAAGTTTGCTTTTAGCTTTTGAAGAAAAAAAAACAAGATTAAATTTTTCCGAAAATAGCTTACAAAACAAACTCATGCAAAATATTATAATCATTATCAGATTTTTAACAAAATCGCTTGGAGACGCACTAATTTATTTTTAGATTCAAAATTTACTGTAGATTGAAAACAGGGAACAGTAAATATTTACTGCTCCCTGATTGAAAACAATAATAAACTTGTCTTTGGATTGTGGTAAAAAATGTAATAGATTATACCCATTACTTACTTACTTTTGTATTCAAATCCTATGAATTGTCTAATTTGATAATAATTTCTACTTTTGCAGGGAGGAAGTTGAAGAGAAAGAATTGGAAGTTCGTCCAGTGGAAAGCAGACAAGCGGACGCCAATACTCTCGTAATAAAGCTTTGGCATAATTACATTCCAATTATTATTATTTTTTATAAATTGCACAGACTCGTCCCGTCGGGTACAAAGAATTGAGTCTATCAAAACCAATTGCTACCAATTCTGATGGAAATGTATTTGCTCAAAAGTTTATAAAAAATGAATATTCTACTCAAGTATTTGATATCCTTTGTTTAATTTATAGAATGGCTCTCTTGAGAATGGTACTCAGGTAAGAATTTCGGGCAATTTCTTTGTCCCCACATTTTATTTTAACTTGCATCCAACTATTTATTCGATTAATGTGTGTCTGGGGAATGTCATTAGTGTCTTAGATTATTAGAATTTATCGATATATTTCCCATTGTCTCCTTCTGTCAGCAACTGTTCTCTTCTAACAAAATATTTTAATTAGTTACTATTGATTTTGTCATTAACATTGAACTGACTTTGAACTTGCTTTCTATTCAATTCACTTGTAACTATTTACAAGGTGTCTGAGCAAATGATCGACTTGCACTGGGCATTGGAACGCGGCGTGATTTTGGATCCAAATGAAACAATCCTTTGGCCATCCATTGGAGATTTCGACGTTAATTTTGTGGCCACTCGAATCCGCGACTATGTAACTCAATGCTGGAAACTGGATCCCAAGTGGATGTTCGTTGTCTCTTACATTCAGTCCGTGACAGAGGAACTCAAAAAGTTCTTTCTCTATGAGGTTCGTTTGTGTGCATCCAACAACTCATTTTTATTGCCTACTTTATTGAGGGGAAGGAAATGAGCAATTTGTTCAAGAAGAATATAATAAAATAAATTTCCAGGTAAAGTTCTCTGTCCCAACTCCAAGTTCACCCGTGGCCCAAGCGACAGCCTCAGTCTTCTTTAATTTTGAAGTGTCACATTTTGCCCCAAAAGATGAAACTGTCAAGGTCTATAATATACTGAATATTAACAGTTTGTGCAACCGAATAATTTATTTGTCATTCGTATGTACACAGGTCTACTACGTCGTTGAAGGTACCAGATATCCACATGTTCCAGGATCAATCCCATTCCAAGACAAATGGCTGTGGGCTGTGATTTCCGATAAAATTCGGGTTCAGAGAAGCATTTATTTCTAACTAAAATTTCTTTACTTGTACATACTTTTAATTTATTTTCAAACGCGAATATGAAATGGGAATAAAATGCAGGAAGATTATTAATACAGATTTTCAAAAGTTCTTGTCCAAAGTTAGCATCAGAGGATCGGATATCATTACCGAGCCAAAGTATCTCATAACTCACTTCCTTTTCCTCTTTAGATCACTCTGATTACTTCCACTCCATTTACTCTCTGCTTGGTGAACAAGCTTCAACTTTCACCCATTGAACGTCACCCCCAATTCACAGACCACGTAGATAAGATAACCGTACAACAGGTGCGTCTTTTGGCTTCATCCATAATTTATGAATGCTCTCGTTTTGAAGAAAATTTTCACACACATATAAGCATTTTCAGGAAGTTCTTTCATATTCTGTCATCATCATCTCATGTATTATGAAACAATGAATGCATAAAACCAAGAGTTGGAAATGCTTTAAATTTCAGTGAACATTTCAGATGCGACGGATATGGGGAATTTTTGTCATTTTCTATTATCCTAATGCCTAAATGTAATTTCATTCATAATTCAGGCTCATGAAGACATTTCTTGGAAATTTCACTCTTGGTTTTTGACCTGATTGAGTCGTAAATTGAAAGGAAACTCAACAGATCGTTTTCCTAAAAGTGACAGTAAATAAATTTTTAAAAGGCTTCTTTCGACTCGGACATTTATGGCGTCATGCTTTTAACATCATAAAATTTACCTGTTTCAATAAACTAAAAATATGCACTTTCAATTTGTTACACAGCACAGCGCATATATTTTACTCCTTAAAAGCTAATTCTCAAAACTGGGATTTGCTCCTTTGAACTTCAAAGTTTGAAGCTAAAGTTCGGTTGATGGAATCAGGTTCAACGTGACACTGATTGTTTTTCTATTATAGAAAACTTATTTAATGACCTATCTCATCAAGACTATCGATTCCCAAGTTATTTTCAGGGATAAGGTAGGTGAACAGACAGGTCAGTGACACTAAACATTTTTTTGCTCAAGAAAAAACCTCCCACATAACTTCAATTAAAAAAAATAATTGGTTGCTGACTTTTCATGTATATTTACTTTTGTAAAAATCAAAAATAAACCATTTTTTCAAAGCATTTTTTTATTCGTAAATCAATCAAAAACATATCACACCCTACATAAAAATATCCCATTAATATTTTTTTGCTATAACTTACTCTATTAAAATGTAAAATGATTGTGGTTCCATTAAAGCTGCTTTCACTAATTATAAATGCATCGTGCATGAATTAAAGTTCGAAATCACAATTAATATCGGTCATTCATGGTAAATCATAGTTTGGAATACTGTCAGTGAACACAAAAGTATTGCATAAGTACTAATTAATAATGATTACTTATACCAAATCATAGTTACATATGCGTGTACGTACATAAGCAAGAATTGTCAATCGCAAATAAATACATACAGATAAAATGAAGCTACAAGAAAAATGTACTTCTTACACTTATTCGATTTAGTACACACTACAAATTGCACTTAGGTTTACTCTAATTTATCCACTTGTATAACATAAAGTATTGTTGAGCATTACTCTGACTCGAGGCGAACTCCACATCTCTCAATCACTGCTCTTACTTTCTCTTCAATTATCTTCAGCTTCTCTTCTTCGTCTTCATCGGTGATATCATCAACTGTTCTTCCATTTGGAAGTTCTTCGTAAGCATAACTGGGGCGGAGGGCCACGTAACACTTAATTTCACTAATGCAGAAAAAACACAACAAAAAAGAAAATATATATATAAAAAAAATCAACATTAACTCTTGTTGTTGTTAATAACTTACATTTTTGGATCTGGGAATTTCTGGGTAAAGAGAAGATCGGGGCTACTTTTTTCGTAAAACAACGCAAAATTGAGAGGATTCTCGGAACCAGAACCATAATTTATCTTGGATTTGATTAGAACAACTGCTGGGCTTACATCTTTTAAGCTTTGAAGGACTTCATCCTACCGAAAACAGAAAAAAACAAACCCAATTAAATTAATAAAATAAATTATAGGAAAGATTTTGGCTCGAAATCAATTCAAGAGTCTTGAAATATAACATCGTTACGATTGTTACGAAAGCCAATCAAATATTCAGATCAATAGGAGAAAGTTTATGTACGTCATATCAGATTCACAGAAATTAAAATTGAGCTCAAACACTGCGCAAATATTCCATAAATTTAAATAGCAAATTGCAACATATTCGTTACCTTGAATGGAGCTTTGATGTATCCCAAATTTTTATACAGATTTCTTTTCAAGACATTAACAAAGATCCGTTTTGCTCGAGGACCTCCGTTATCCCAGTTAACAATTTGTTCCAGGAGAGAGTCAGTCAGCTTCATGAAGGCTGAGATGTCTTGGTATGCAGTTGAAAGTTTATATGACTTTCCATCAATCGATGATTTAATATGGAAGTAAGACTCGGCTGCAACAAGACCATCCATTACCCTTTTCATAAAAGCAGAGAAAAGCAAATATGTTATTCAAATTTCAAATTGGAACCTGATTATAACAAACAAGATTTCGTATTTGATGTTTTAATGTGATTGGATCGTTGACGTTGGACGTTGACTTGTCTTTTTAACCATTAATGACTTTGTTATTCAAGTTCTTAAAATAATGTAAATGTTATTTGGCGTTTATAAATAACAAAAAGATCACAGAGAAAAGCAAATCAAATGATTTTCAATAAATTTAACCTTTAACAAACAAGTAAATTATGTAGATATAAGCAGTACATGAGTTGACATGTTGTTATCCATCATTTTAGATTATTTATACAAAATTTAATCATTTTCTTCATAAACGGATGGTGAAAATAACTTTGGGAGAACGAAAACAAATCGGGAAAACAACAGCTTTGGGCAAGCCAACAAATTAATAGTGAAAGCATTTGATTGCGACTGGAAAAATTTACAGATAGATGGACAACAACAAAGATTAATCCAATTATGAACATTCACTCGTGCAAACATCAGAATTATAATATCCACACTTTGGCATTGTACTACAGCTCATTAATTTATCAGACTGTTAAGAAAAACACAATTTAGTTATACTTACATTTCCTCAATTATTTTGGTGATTTTGTGTTGATAAGCTTTATGATGAAGAGACCATCTGCCACTAAAAAGGTCTTCCAATGTTTCTTGAATCTTTTTCCGGTATGCAATCGTTGTCTTTATATTGGTTGAAGGATTCAAATGTCCATTATCTGTTGCTAAAATTTTCTTACTACCATCGGCATTAGTGTTCTCATTCTTCGAGTCGATGAAAAAGACACGACTATTTTCCAGCACTCTTTCATAGTCGAATCCTGTTGATACATTTAACAGCTTGCAGTCCCGAAGAAGATAATCGAATTTGTCAACATCTACTTTTGCTTTGTCGTTTGACACTATCTGAAACAACAAAACAACTGAGTTAATTTGTAAAAAACCCAAAACAAAAGAAAACAATTTGTAAAGTGAAACGCATTTTGGCAGAATTTTTGACCTTTTCAACATTTGCTCGTGCCTATGTATATAACATAGACACAAAAACAGGGCAAATTATAAAAGTGAAAGCGTACACAACTAGAGATGTACATATTGTGCAATCTAGTAAAACCCTCCAATTTCTTTAGCTTTCTCTTGTTTGGCTTTAGTGTACAAGAATTGATATAATTTATACCAATTAATGCTTTTCAACATCAAGTTTCTTGACTTGAATTTCAGAAATACAATATTAACCTCAAAAAGTTAACAAGATGACGGCATGTTATATCCAAATGGCCGTAAGATGTTTTGCCCACTCATTTCGAAAACCAGTAGTCTGGGTATAATTTACCACATCCACTAAGCAAGTGAAGCGATAGTAACTTAAAATAAAATATTCATAAGAGACAAAAGTGATAAGGAAAGCAGGCAAAAATATTTTTGATGCTGCTTTCATTTGTAATGCACCAATCGAGACAGGCATGAATAACAACTAGATAGATACGTCAACTACAGGTCTTCGACTTTCTCTTCTAGGTCAAAATGACGACAAGTCAGTCAACTTAAGATTTTGGCCATATGAGAAACAATTAAGCAACCTATGAGCATAAAAGCCAAGATTGGTTTTGTTTAAAACAAAGATTAGAGACTCCAATTTAGAGCTAAAAAAATACGTTCGTCATAAATTTATAGGATTTGATTATAACTCGACATTTAGACAATATAATAAACAAAACACTTGTGATTTGAGGGAATAATGATACATTTTCCAAATTAGCACAATTGCTCCTTTTATCAAATCTGTAATGTAATGTACAAAAACAAATTATGATCATTATAATTTGAAAATAAAGTTCTCGAAATTGATTCCAAGTCTATTTTGATGCCAAAATTTGCATAAACAAATCTATTAAACTCCTACATACAATTTCATACAAATGTAATACTATTGTGAGCTTGAATTGATAAATAAAAATAACTATCAATTCAGGAAATGTAATTAGCCGAGGTCATTTCCATTTCAGGATAAAAATTTCCTGTGTGACCATACATAAATGCAGACAGACGTAGATATCTGTACGTCAAATGTTCTCTCCAATGGAGAGTCTCCATTATAAGCAATAATTGAATCATGACATTCATGACGCGAGTGAGTTGGGAAAACAAGTAAATAAAAGTCTCATCTTTCCCTCCCTTGCTTTCTCCCTTAATTCTAACTTTCTACTTTATCCCAAAAGGATTGATTTAATTGAATACAAAATACAAGGTCAATCAATTTATTTACGCTGGCAGATGGAAAGAAGCTTACCTGATAAAGAAAATGTTTTGCAGGCTCACGTCCCTTAAAAGGAAAATTCTCTCCCTCAAGGGAATGGCCAAGAATTAACTCTTTAATGAAAACGAGATCACGATCCTCTCCTAATCCTTGTTCTTTTAATAAAGGCCAGAGTCCATTATCTTCAATCAAGTAGTCTAATATTCGAATGGACATTTCTTCGTGCTGAAAGCAAAATAAATCATGTTTATTATGCATATGCATGTAGTTTTTGAACAAGTGCGTAATTGTGACTTACGCAATATTTTTTGTTATAGGTCTGCATGAAGTGATCCCACATGTGACTGAATGGGCCATGTCCTAAATCATGACAGAGACCCCCGATGTATAAGCAGAGTATATCTTTTTCATCAATCCCCAGTTCAGGCTGATTTTTTTGTAAAATCTTGCAGTATTTTCCTGCCAGGTAAGAAACTCTGTAAAAGAAAACAATTGACGGTTAAACACGTGGATATGTAAACATCATCATGGAATGTGAAAGAAAACAATCAATTATTATCTGCACGTTTTTGTACAATAACTTTTAGCTACACAGTCACAGTACTACTTAATTAAGGCGTAAACACTTGAGAAATAACAACTTACATTGCACTTTGTATTGTTTAAAAGAATTTCCTCTGCTTCATAAGGCTTGAGTGAGTGTACAAAAGTATCAATACTTTACCGAAAGAGTTAAGTTAGATATATAAAAAACACCGAAAGTTTTATTTACGATACTATTTGAGATTTGGGTTTGAGAAGAAAAAATATGCGTTGGAACTTTTTTTTATTCTTTTTTTTTTGGCTTCTACTAGAACATAACAAAGAAAAGTATTTTATTTTTCAGCA
>JAQIXN010001228.1:0-20921 GCA_034698145.1 Proisotoma minuta | reverse complement strand
GAAGTCAACTACGACAACGTTTTGTGGTACCTTCGAGCTGAGAGAAGAGAAGAAAGGAGCTATCGAGGGACATCACAAAAGTGTTTGTATATTATTGCAAATTCCTTAAAATCCCTTTTCTTATAAAAAAACTTGATAATTTTCTACTTGGAATATTTATGTAAGCTCTGGGGAAGGTCGTGACTGAGAGATTAAACAATTTGTGATTTGCTGCAATTATAGCGGATAATCATAATCGTTGGCTTTGAAAAATTTTACATCCACAAAACTTTTCATCGGGTCAAGGCCGGAAACTCAGTTTGCAAACAAAATATTATGACAATTTAAAATCTTGTATCGATTACACATTTGTTATTCATTTGCATTCAAAGTTTATTTATTTTATCCGATTGCAAAAAAACAACATGCCAACTTTTTTTCAATGGGTTGGGTACTCAAGTGTCACGCTGTTTTTATGCAATAATTTTTGCAGTTTTTAGCTAAAATAAATGTCGCCCTGTCCAAGGTGTCAAAGATGAGTTACACTCTTTGCTAATTTAATGGATTCTTGATGAGCCAAGTTGATAATTATTTTTAATTGATTGCGTATTTGTTTATAAAATTTGCATTTTTTGTAATTTTACCCCATGACTGACGTCGGCTATTATTAGAGGACTCATCCTCCTACATACATGAGAAAAAATTAGGAAATTGGAAAATATTACGAAATAGTCAAACAATCAAAAAAAAAATTGATCTGTCAATTCTCCGCAATTAAATCTTTTGTTTATAACTACCCCAGGATTAATTTCTTTTCCCATGCCCGTATTTGTATTTATATGTACATAATTTAATTAAACTCGTTGGGAAATCAGCCGGAAACAAATTGATGACAATTTAAAATTGACAACTTCATTTCAAAATATGGGCTAGCTAGCAAAAGATACTTGCAAATTAATCATTAATTTGAGCATGTCGTCAGGATTAGATAACATTCATTAACTGCTTATACAAAGTTTCCTTATTATGTAGGCGAGCTCCGACATGTCAACGCTTTTTCCATCCGTCTGTCCCTCTTTCAGGACATCGTCACAGAGACATGTCTATTTGACGAAAAATGCAATTTTTCACTAAGAAAAATTTGGAATGAAAACTTCAAAACAAGCTAAATTTCAAATATCTGCATTCAAAAACTATTGTCACCAGCAAGTCAATCTTATAAATGACCAGTTTTTTCGTTGCTATGTTACATCTTTTTAGCCATAGTTTTTAATTTAGTGTAGTATCACTAAGGACATCATTAGCTTTGGTCTGATTGATCTCATCTTGAATCTAAGGAGGATGAGTAACTGCCATTGTTCAAAAATAGAGATGCTCATCATCAAGCATCCAATGAATGTTGGGCTAATTGACAATGCATCAGCCTCTAATCTGACTCTCAACCGTAGAGTTGATTGACAACAGTGTTTGCAGTTGAATGCAGAGTGCTAATGGACACTAAATGATTGGTTGCATGGTTGCATTGCAAAATATTATTTTCAAAAAATGAATATGTTGATTCGCCTACAATTGCATAATTCTCACGAGTGTTAAATAACATGAAACCATTTTACAAACATTTGGTTTGTTGTCAACTTTTTTTGAGGGCTTGTAGCCCTTTTATTTAAGTACTGAAATATTTGTAAAATGATGGAAATGACCCTAGAAACATATATTTCTACAGGTGCTTGTTCTTATTCTGAATTTAACATGTTATCCTTAACAACAATGAGTTACATCTATTAAAGTTCCAAAAAAAAACTTTTTGGCAAGTGGTCTCAAACATGCTACAAATTTCTGAACAAATGACTCAAACTGAAGTAGCAAGTTGCATGTAAAGTGCAAAGTGCCGCTGGTCTCTTAAAATAAAGTTACAATCTTCAATTACAGCACAAATGTTGGATGTGATGAGCGGCAGTGGTAAAATAAAATTACCTACGGCATTTGTAGTACTCATCTTAAAGTTACATGATATGTTATGCGAGTGAAGGGAATAAAGATGCGTCTGTTGAGGTAGCGTTGAATTTCCTCAGAGGAGGTCATCAATTTGGAAGATTCCTAGCCAAAGGAAGAAGAAGATTTGATCATTGTGCATTTGATTTTCGTCGTGGCAACTCCTCCAGAGTAGTCGTGACCATTTTCCCCATTTTTTCATGTTTACTTGAGAAATGTTGTGATTGGACTCATTTCAAGTTTGTGATTCTGATTTTGAAACTGCTAGTTTTGTGCCTGTTTCCCATCTTTTGTATGAAGTTCTTTGGAAACTGAGGAAATAAAGGTTAGCATGTAATTTTTTCATACAAAAAATGAACCCGGTTTAGCATTTAACTTTTATGAGTTATGGTTTAAAAAACCTTGATACCATAAACCACCAATTAGAACGGAATGTCAATGATAATTTTTTGGTGATGAATCGATTACGTATTTATTTGTAACTTATCGCTTTTCATCCCTCCATAATTTGATCACGGAGCGTATTGTGATATGACAGGGCAAGTTTTGTTTATTTGTTTGTGGCTGAAGGATATGCAGAAGATATTGTATTGTGCCATAATCAGGTCATCCCTTTCCATTTCACTCACGACTACGAGCATCTTCTCAATCAAGAAATTAGTAAGCCCATAATCAGCCAATATCCAATGACAACTTGAGTTATACTTCATTTTTAGATTTTATTGCTATTTTTATTTCATGTGCTCTCAGAGGAAAATACCGCAAACGAAACATAAACATTTTAATTGAAAGTTGGCTACGTTTTATGACATTGTCAAAGGTTGCAACTTATTTTTAAATTACGTAACAAACGATAGCATAATCCCTCTTTTATAAGAAGTAGGTAATAATTTAATTTAAAATGCAGCCCAGCTTTTGTTGAAGATTCCATAGAAATTGATTCTTGTTGCAAAATTTTATCCTAACAACGAAATGGCAAATGTGGGCAAAACTTTGAGATTTGATAATTGAGATAAATGATTAACGAAGGATTTCCTTTTAATGAAAAATGACAAAGTTCAGAAAGCTTGTCCCCAAATTTTTCCAAGATGACGCAATGGCATTTCGAGGGCGTGGATTCACATATTATCAAATTATCCCATCTCAATTCACATATGAAATAAAATATTATTGGCAAGTGAAGAGGAGCTTAGGTTTTAAAAATCAAGGCGTGTGCTTCCAAAAACGGAAGCGAGCGTAGCAATTTTCATAAAGAGCTTGTCTCATTGTTAAACTATGAATGGAGTGGCTAAAAATATGAATAATCATTTTCTTATTGAAGAATGAAGAAAAGAGTTGCAATTGCAATACATTGAAAATGAGATTTGTTATTTACCAGTTTTTGAAATTGTATTATACACTTATGCATTGCAAAATTAAATCTGTCAAGATCAACTCATGTTATGCACTGATTTGCAACTGTTTCGGTATTTCCTTGTTATGTCATTTATAATTGTGATTTTGATTGTACATATTCATTTAGATATAATTTGATACATGGAAATTTTTCTTTATGGTCCCTAAAATTGTTGATGAAATTTAAAACTCGTTGTACTAAAATTTTACATAAAATCCCATTTTCATATAAAACACAAAACCTAATTCATTTCACACAAAATATGAAAATTCGGGCTTGTACCTAAACAATGGAAACACCTTAAATTCTAATTTCACTCTTAAAATCCCTTGCAACCAACAATTAAAAATTTCCAATTCCAAGTAAATCCATGTAATTAAAAATGGCATTGTTTCTAAGTTTACATTAGCTCCCGGACTCTTCATGTTTCATAAGTCAAAATCAAAGAAATGATTACACAATATTAGATATTTGTAGCCCCGAGGAGCAGATGAATCAATTACCAATTGTTGTCTGGTGAAAGAACTCTTCTTATTTAGTCTACAATTAAAACTGAACAATCCACAATGAAGTCAACCACCCGGTGATTAGCTGCCTAGGAATTTGATTTGCATCAAGCCGACAAAAAACTTGGCTAAACACATTTTTGAGGCTTTTATCTTGAAAAGAGTTGGGCAAAAACAAAGAAAACGCCAAAAGGTTGTAATTACAAAGAGGAAATAAATTAAAAGTGAAATGTGTAATTAATAATGAGCTGGTTGGATTTAGTTTTTTCCTTTTGTAAATATCGGTGTCATTTGCTACTGTTTGTTGATTATTATTTGAGACCCATCGATCATTTTACGCAACGTTTAAATGAAGCGTTTGACAGTTTGTATTCATTTCGCTGGCAGTGTCATCATCATTGGTTTTATTTAATTAATGGTCCAACACAAAACGAAGCAGGGCTTTGTTTTGGAAATTCAATTTAAATATTTAAAGTTACAACACAACATTTATTTTTGCTGTTTATGCCAGCAATTAAAGCTTCCTATTCAAATTCCTCAAACAGGTAATGGGAGGAAGCGTCAATAAAAATTAATGCAGTCAATATTTACAAGATCATCGGAAATGAGGAAGAACAGCTTTTGGGCAAAAATCAACAGCATCAACTTTCAATAATTAATCAGTTGCGTTGAATAGAATTTAAGATGGCCAAATAAAAATAAATGACCTCAGCCACTTTGTAAACGTTGACAAAAAAGATGATCTTCAACTGTCTGAAATAAAATCCATGGCAACCGGTTCATCTCACTGTCAGCAGCTCTTTTGTTAGCTACTCTGTCATTTTAGAAAATGCTTATTAATCAGTTTTTAGCATGACATAAAACATGAAAATTTGATGCCTAAACGAAGTACTATAGTACGAAGTACGATAGTACGAAGTACGATAGTACGAAGTACGAGTATATCAAAATTGTGTACATCCAAAAATAATCTCAAGTTGCCTTTTATGAGACATAACATGATTTCATTGATTAGAAATTGCTCTAGAAAAACAGCAAATATTTAGATTTTAGGAAAAAATGTCACTTACCTTAGAACTCTGCAAATTGCCCCATAAACCTAAACATTTATTGACAGCAATTAAATAATTAGAGTAGTTTGCTCGTGGAATGTAAATTAGTCACCTTTCCATTCCATGAATGCAAATTTCTATTGTTTTCATTCTGCCAAAAGTAAGTTATTCAGAATTCAGATCAATTAGTCCATCAAACAAAGCAATTTTTGACGAAGAAAAAAATAATTGGCAGTCTTTTTAATGGCACATTTTTTCTCAATTAGTACTGACTTTTAAAGGACTTTTGTAGATTTATGGGGATGGTAAATAATTTGGAAAAATTCAATATTTTGCCTCTAGCATCAATTTTTTTCGGACTGCAATTGCAATTTTTGATTGTACAAAGAAAATGGATTTTAAGGAAAAATTGATATCAAACTATATAAAAATCTATATGGATATTGAATTTTTCTTAAAATTTATTTTCATATGCACAATCCCATCTTAAAAAGATGATACATCATCTTCGCCTCGCTTCATTGAGCGAGATGTAACTATGGTAACTATACAACTTCAATTAAGTAACTGCAACGCTTGTGATTGACCATTGTTTTATGTAAGTGGTTGCCCAACTTTTTGATTCCTTAGTTATTATAACCCTTTGTTTCAAAAGATGCAACTGCAGCTACAGCAAATTACAAATTTGAAAAAAAGTTAAATTCTGCGAAAATGTTGTTAACTATCAATTGTGTTTTTGTTGTCAACTTGATGACACTTTTTTGCCCTTAACTCCCTCGTTAAATTGCCAGTTGGGAAATTTTCCCTTCAATTTTTCCCTACAAATCCCTTAATTTAAATATCTTTTGGATTAATCACAAATATTTTGTAAGGAGTGTTTGGCTGTCAATTGTTTGTCATACAACAATACTTTATTTGGCTAGCCTCATAATAATAATTGACTGAAGATGGCTGACTACTTCCTAAATCAAATCCATTAGTTTTGTGCTTCATTAAGCAGCACTGTTGCCTTTTTACTAGTGTCATTTACTCATCCTTGATTCCCAATAATAATAATTGATGTACACAGATCTAATTGGTTTCAGTTATAATTTTTAACTGCATGGTTTCGAAAAACAAATAATTGAGGCTTTATTATTATTATCATTAAAATGACATCCACAAATTGACCTGACCTCGTGTAATTGGAGACACGCAAGGAGGACTTGTGCAAAAAAACAAAAACAAGTTTTTAAACGAAAAATGTGCAGAAGCTTTAATTCAATTTGATAAGTTATCTAAATTCTTAGCAATTGTCAATTGATAAAGATATCAACAGAAAAAAGATAGGAAAACACACCCACAGCTAAATCTGCATTAAATTTTGGGATCCTTGATCATTTTGGGATTTATTTTGTTGAATTGTAATAAAAGTGTGTAAGGTCGGAAGAATCTTCCAATTTCATTTAATTACACGGCAGAGGTTGGTGGGTGTGAGGGATGCTCAAATTAATGATTAGGTACATCCCAAATTATACAATATATGATTGAATTGAGCCTCAGACTTTTTCATAAATCAAATTATTTGCGTAATATGTAATTCGTAGCTCTTCTTCATCCTTAGGCGTGTTAAAATTGCACATTTTTGGAATTTAAATATGTATTCGAGGCCTTGATCAAAAATACAAATATGTGTATGAAAAGGATTTAACTATTTGTAGAAATCAGTGCAGTACATTGACATCTTTAGCAAAAATATCAAATATCGAGATCATCAATATCAAACTTTCTGAAAGTGTCACGAGCGGAGCAGAGCAATGCTTCAGTCACGACGCGGATTTGTATCATTTGTTTTCCTAAATAATTTATGGCAAGCAATCTCAAATGCAATTGCAATTTGAAACTTAGCAACTAATTTTGTTCCACATATTACATTCAGCATCAAATTATTGTCGTGTCATCTTTGTGATCCTAATGAGGATTCAAATTCAAATGCAAAGCGTGGAATATGATTTGCAACAAAGGATGTGGATTGTAAATTTAAATTTGTCTCCAAATTGCAAATTACAGGTGTATGTGTGATGATAGGCCAAAACTAATTTACTTCCTGCAGAGACTTGCAGCTAAATTATGAGTTTGCTTCTTTGCCATGCTTTAAATTCCCGATTTTAAGGATTTTAATCATTATATTTTAGATGCAATAGTCACAGTGGGTGTCTGCATTGTTAATTGTTGTACGCCGAACCTTTGTTGTAAAGTTGTATAAAGGAAGAAAGAATCTTCATTGTCAATTGTTTCTCACTTTTATGGGCCTTGTAACATTTAGGATTTTTATAGAAAATCCAAGCTAAATACAAAACATTTAGAGCAATTCAGAAATTGTTTTAAATTTGAAGAAAGTGCGAGCTAAATGGATCATAAATATGTGATTTTTTCAAATGAAAAGGGAATTGAAGGAAAATTTGTTATCCAAGCATTTTACTATATATTTCCTAAAATTTCGGCTGGAATTTCAAATTTATCATCTAAATATTTTAACAACAATTTGAAAGTTTTGTGAAAATTGAAATACCTCCTGTAATTTAAGATTTATAGAATTAAAACATGGCCATCAACTTACGAAATATTCAAATTCGAAAATTATGATAGAAATCAATATTAATACTTTGCTCGATTTTAAAATGCATTCACACGTCGCCTCCATTTCCTATATTTATTTAGAGAAAGGGAAAGTTAAATAAGTTTTGGCACTTTGCTAATTCCTTTTCGTTTAACTTTACAATGTGGCAAATTTCTGTTCAAGTGGGATAATGACGAAATAATTATGATGAGCTAAAATGATATCCAGATGAAATTGCCACCAAATTTATAATCAATTGTAAAAGTTGTCATCGTGATTTAACAATTTGAATGCTATAAAATTTAGCAGTTGCAGTTGTAACAATTTTTCAGGTCACACGGGTCATCATCTTCAACTCACGAGCAATTTTAATTCTTATCCGATTGAAGCATCAAATGATTTATTCATATTCAATAAAATTTTTAATGGTGGTCAATAATTTGCTTAACCCCATTAAACGCTTAAATAATTTCAAAACTTTGACTCGTGATCTTTGACTCAACAATGTTATACGATATAAAGATACAAATTCAATAACTATAAATTCACCATCAACTTCACGTTCTCCACATTTTATGGCTGAGTGGTAAATTAATTTTGGAATTGCAATAAAAGTATACAAGTAGAGAAAGATGGGCCAAGTGCAGTTAATTGGTAGTTCATAAAAATGGTGGAAAACACGCAAAGCTAATAATAAAATGCCGCAATTTTTTAAGGTTGACCGCATAACATTTGGACTTTTTATTCTATAAATATTAAAATTGCCATGGAAACTTTAATTACTTTATTGCTACATGTTCTCCAAAATTGTGGTTGACACATTTTGTTAAATAAAGTTTGAATGCCACTAGAATTTTACGTTTTACGCAGTAAAATGTACGTATGTCATATTTTTCATCAAGTCTCTTTTCATAGCCAGACTAACATTTCTTTGTAACATCTTAAAAATGACACAGCAGGAAACTAACTTACACAACTCTTTGTTTCTTTCTCACAGATCACTCTGAATAAAAAATGGGCTGGAAGCACTGTTCCATTGTATGTTTGGCCTATTTAGCAACAATCAGCATCAGCATTGTCCTAGGATTCAAAGAACAGCCGCCAAGTTATCATTACGAAACGTTGCCTAAAACATCATTTTCATGTCGGGGCAAAGTCGCAGGACGATATTACGCTGATCCGGAAACGGAATGCCAACTTTTCCATGTTTGCGTGCAAATGAGTTCAAGGGATCTCCAAGATTTCAAATTCCTTTGTCCCAACGGAACAAGTTTCGACCAAGAACATCAAGTTTGTATGGACTACTACCAAGTTGTCTGTCACACCGGGCAAGGGAATCCTTTAGGAACTACTTATGAGTTGTTTAAACTCAGCTCGTTGACTGCTAAAAATTCGGGGTTGGACTCTGATAAATATTCGGGATTTGTGGATCCGGATGTGGCAGAAAAGAATACACTGGGGGATGATTTCCAAGTGCAAGAATATAATAATAATAAATTGGCTGCAGCTGCAAATTCCTTAGGGGGGTTTAATACCCATAAGTCGGTGAATAAAAAATCGACGGCGGATATATTTTACAAAACGTTTGGAACCACAAAGTATACGACGCCTGGAAGTACCACAACTTTTTACACTACCACAACAACCACAAGACCACCAACGACATCTACCGTTAAAACCACAACCCCACTTCTTTTTAGAAGCCCCCTGCCAACAAATGCCACTGTTACTACGGCAGCAAAAAGGAAACCGAACCTCGAAACTTATGAAAGCTACGAAATTGAATCCGTTGCGGGTCTAACACCACAAAACTCTTTTAATCGGCTGGCGGCTCCAGACTCCCAAAAACATTATGAATATTCATACGAAGCTCAAGATCCCGAGCCAACTGCAGCATCTTCAACTACGACCACAACATCCACATCAAAACCTGTGCCTGTGATTCAAATATATCATAACACATTCCGATCCCCACTACCCGCCTCAAGTTCTACGGCTTCTCCACCCGTCCAAACATTCCAACAACAGGCGTCAAGATTCAACGAAGATTTCTTTCGCAAGCTTCCAGTGGCTTTTACAACTGAAGCCACCCCGGTTTCAAAAGCGGCGCAGTTTTACGTGCAGGCAAATGGCAAGTATAGCACGCCTTATGCTGTATCTACCACCACGACTGAGATCCCGAGGGGGAGGAGTCTTAACGGAATCAGCTACAACAACAATGTGGGGTTTTCTTCTATTAAACCTCCAACGACGGCAGAGCCGCATCAAGCTGTGAAAACATTCCAAAAGTTGACCACTGCAAAACCGGATAAATACTCTATATTTTACAGTCATGGGAACAGTAAATCTACTACAAAGGATTACTATTCAAATGTAAAATATGTGAGTAGCACAGAGCCTGCAATTTCAAAGCTGGAATTTGGAAGGAAATCTACAACTTTTGTGACAAAAGAGCCCTCAACAACTACAACAACGGAAACCTTTGAAACTACAACGGAAAGTTTGAGTTCAATTGCACCGAGCAGGAGGGGAACTCGGCGTCGGGTCAGTCGACCGAGGTCGCAACAGACAAACGTCATTCGAAAATTTGACCCGGAACTGAAATATATGAGGAGAGTAGAGGGAAATAATAAAAATACGGATGAGATATTTACAGCAGAGGCTTCAGTTTTTCCCGGAGTGCCGGCTGCCAATTTGTTTGAGAAAGAGGTAATAAAATTTAATAAATACGTTCAAATTTCCAATTGCATCTTGATTTCAGATAAAAACAAAAAGCCTCGAGAAGAGCACAGAAGCTGGCGTGAAATTGGGTGAGAACTTTGGACGACGGATCCGAGTTAACACAAGACGCCAACATTTTGCAGAACCTAAAGAAGTGGAAGGTAAAGTTTTAAAAAATTTACCCATAGTCCGACATTGTTGTCGTTTTTTTGCATCAAATCAAATGCAGATTAAATGTATTTATTTTCCTATCTAATTTTAAAAACTAATTTTGCTTTTTAAATGAGCATTAACTCACAAATCCCAAAAAGATACCAAAGCTTCTAATTGTGATTTTACAGCCACCACGCCAACAACCACAGCCGCCACACACCGCCGACTTGTAAAACGCCTCAAACTCAAAACCACAACGGAAGAAGCCCAAAGCACGACCACAGAGCTCCCATCCACAACCCCCACTTCCGAACCACCAACTTCCGAACCCAGCACAACGGAAGCGGCTGCACAAACGACATTTTTTCCATCCACCCTCCGCCCCGTAAAACGGATCAACGTCAAAACAAAAATAGGCTTTGGATCCGCCTCCCGCAAAATCGAAAAGGATTCCTTCAAAATCCAAAAAATCACGAGCACAAGCACAACCCCAGAACCCGAACTAGTCACTGCCTCCGATGATCAAGTCCAACTGCTTAAGAAGCTCAAAAATTTCAAACCTTTAAAAAATTCTAGCTCAAGCTCAAGCTCGAAATCAAATTCGTCGAGCACAGTTTTCGTAAAAGTTGTTTCCAACTCTCAACCAATTTCCTTCAGCGAGCCGATCCTGCCGCATAAAAAGGTTGAGAGGATAGAATCGAGTCGGGTTGAAGTTTCCCGCTCGGAGTCAAATACCCAAAGTCCGGATTATGATTATGCTTATTACAACAGTGAGGACGATTATTCGGGGGATGTGGCTAGTAAATTGAGTGAAAAGGGGAATTATGGGAAGAAACCGAGTAAAAAAAGCCTAAATTTGTAAATTTCGAAAGCTAATTGGTAGTTTATATTTAGTATTTGTAAAATACCTACAAATATGCAAAAATTCTCAATTTTTTTTTTACTAAGCTGCTTTTTAGCAAACACTGAAAAGGACTGATTACAAAAAAAATCTCGACGACTTTTTTTACAATGTATTAAATTGCTTATGTATGACTAGTTTTAAATATTTAGGGTTATAAGTTGTAAGTCCTTGTTTGTTTTCTATACTTAAGCCATACTTTAACTTTACTTTTATGTGTTTTTTAGATAAAATTCCTTGTGCTTGTGTTACCTTTTTAATGTGTGAATAGTTCAATATGTGCCAATAAATGATAGAGGATTTCTAGTTTTAATTTACTGTTTTAATTTAGAAGAAAATGTGTATCAAACTTTCCTCAAGATTTCATTTCATATGCAAATCCAATATTTGCCAATATCTGGTTAAATTCTGGTGACGTTTTGCCGAGAAATGACAAACTGCTGCCATTGTCCAGGTTCAATTTCCAAAGGTTGTAATTTCCTGTAATTTGAGCACCTTTGTGTGGAATAATAGTCAAGTATCGTCTACGCAAATATTGACAACCCGCTCGTTAATTTGCATCATGCATCAAAGTCATGAATTATTTGCTTTCCTTTCTACCGAATAAACTTTCCCTACTTTGCAAAAAAAACTATTTACAGTTGACAGTGATAAAAATCCGCAAAAAATGGAAAGTTCTGAGCTTGAGGTCATTTATCGGGAAAGAAATTCATTGAATTTGGAAGGAATTACTGTAATTGCAACTGCACCGGTAAAAAACTGTTTGAGAAATTTCGAAAAAGGAATTGTTAAAATTACAAAATTTCAGGAAGGGAATTTGACTCAGGGTGAAATTATTTTCGAAACGCTTCCAAATCAAGAGCTTAGATTTTCCGATGGCTTCGGAGTCACAATTTTATACTCTCTTCAAATTGCTTTGGGCTTCCGGTATTTTTTTTTAAATAGCAAAATTTCAAAAGTTTGTACGCATTTAAATGTTATTTTAAACAGGATAAAAGTGAAGACTGCGTTGGGATGGGCTACCCAATATCCAAATGGATCTTGGTTCGGAATGGCACAACAAGTAATTGATGGAGAAGCGGATTTCGCAATTGCCAAAACAAGCATTCTTCCAAACAGAGCACAAGCCTTGGGTTATCTTCAGCCCATACATGGATTGGGGTAAATTGATAACTTTCGAACTTTTTTATCGTTTGTCCTGAAACTTGTTGTTAATAGTATTAACTTATGTAATACTCAATCATAACCATCAAGATCAAATGTCAAAATCTCTAATCCTTAACAATAGATTATACGCCTTCTTCATCCAACCATCTTCGGGAGCAGCTCGGAACATTTTCCTAGATCCTTTCCCCCTTCCCCTTTGGCTTTCCATCCTTGGCATCTACTGTCTCATCATTCTCTCCATTTCCCTCATCCCCCAAATAACTTCTTATATCCATGACAACCCCCAGGATTCCTCTTTCGTCCAAGAAGTTTGGCTGTGGTCCTTCCACACTCTTTGTCAACATGGATACCATTCCCCACCCACAAAATCCAGTTTACGAGCTGCATTCTTTTCCGGAATAATTCTCGGGCTCTTCCTTTACCTTTCTTACTCTGCGCAGCTAGTCTCCATATTTTCCATTGTTACTCCCCCCATAAAGGATATCGGGGGACTGCTGAGCTCATCCCTAAGCATTGTTATCGATGCCAACAATGCGAGGGCGACGGGGATACTTTCATCCCTTTATTCTTCCGATCCCGTTGCCTTTCGGTTGAAAGATCATTTAAAAAAGCAGAGGAATCAGAGCTATCTTGCCCCTGCGGCGGATGGGGGGCTGTTTGTCCTCAGGGGCCAAGGGGCATACGTTAGCTTCTCGGATAGTTTTTATTCCACAACGAAAAACAGCTATGGGACAAAGGATGACGAGTTTTGTGCTAAAGTTGCTTCCGTCCTTGTGACGGATGCAAAGAGTAGGAGTGGACTATTTGTGAAAAAGGGATCCAGGTTCAAAGAGCCTTTTAATGTCAAGTAAGTTTTTGTAACTGCATGATCTGTCTGTTTCCGTGGCAACTTTATAAGCCTATATATTGTTTTCAGATTGATATCAATGTTCAATTCCGGCCTAATGTCTCGACTCGTGGCAAACTACGAGCGGACTTACGCCCCAACATGTGAAAAGGAGCCGCTAATCAAATCCATACCGGTGATTGAATTTGGAGACGTGGGCGCTGCATTTTTCGGCCTTGCCTTTGCCCTCGTTTCCACGTTCGTCATCCTACTACTCGAAATTCTTTTGGAACGAAAAACAAGATTAAGTGCTATCAATAATGTTCAAAAGCTTTATTAGTATTTCTCTTGGAAAAAATAAATTATGGGTCGGAATTAAGAAAGGTATAAATAAATATTCATTAGTTTCAACATCAGTTCAAAGAGATTTACATTAGGATAAAATTAAGGGCGAAAATGTAACGATCATTTAGCTTTTTCGTTTAGATGATAAAGTCGCAAAATATTTCTTTTTTTAACCCCCACTTTTTTGTTCGCTTTTGTGCTTGCATTTGGGGAATGGGTGTGGGGATTTTTAATTGTTATCGATTTGTCCGATTCTTGTATCAAAGTGCACTTGCATTTTCCATTTCTTGTGCAACAGACCCAAAATTTTCGCCCGGTTGTGCTGTTGTTTCTTCTGGGTCTAAACATGTAACCTTGATAAATGAGTCTTTCATTTCCCTTCACGGTTTTGGCGAAGGAGGCATCGAAATCATCCAGATTGGGATCTTCGACAGACACACTGTCATCAGAATCTGGAAATTGTTTTATTTTTTTAAAGAAAAATCCATGAGTTATGAAAGTGTACCCAAACCCAAAGTTGTAGGTCAAAACATTCAAGAGTTAGAATTCTCACAACTTACCCTGACCACTTTGATTTCCATTGTCAATATTCTTAGATTTGGGTGCCTGCGCCTTAGCTTTTGAACTCGTCATGCGGCTCTTTGCTATCGTGTGGTCGTGTTCTTTTTCATTGACAATTGCCCCCGAACTTTCCTCCCTTACTGTCAATCTTCCGGGACAGTTGCCGACTATGCAGGCCCAATAATTCGTCGTTCGCGGTTTGCGCTGACCTTTATTTCGGGACCTAAATGTTTCGCTTTTGTAAATCAATTTCTCGTTCCCTGCTTTTGTCGTCCCGTAGCTAATTCCGAGGTGGAGGTGACGATTTGGATCTCCTGGAGCAACCGGACAAATCTTGGATGAAACGGGAAGTGCTTCGTTACTTTCGTTGCCTTCAAAGTCTGGAAAAGAGTGGAATTAGAATAAGAATCTCAAATGTTCCTATGAAAAAACGGAACAATTTTTACCTAAATCTAAGGGATCTTCACATCCATCATCTTCGACGTCTTCTAAATTATCTTCATCGTTGGCCGCAATTTCAACCTGTTCAATTCCAAATTGTTTCGGTGTCCTCAGCGATCTTTGATTCGAAATTTCTATTTCTCCGAGCCCTGTTTCAAATACAATTTAAGTTAATCAGAACCCGAATTCACGACATTTTGGCCTTTAAGGTCATAACATAATATATAATGATCATCTCTCCACTATATTTCAGATCGAGAGGTCAAAACGCAGGTCAAAATCAAACAAACAATTAAAGATAACCCACCTTCACAATCATTTTGACTCAGGCTGCCATTCGAAAGCTCATCTTGAAATTCAACCCGTCCATCGTCCTCGTCCACCGTGTCGTCGTCCACTCTCCGTCTCTTTCTTCCAGGGGACAACTGACCAAATTGACAGCTGCAACTTGGAATTACTTTCGCCAGCTCGGAAGCTCCCCGCAAACCGCAATAATCTTTAAAGTCCGACCCTGAAATTCAATGTTCAAAAAACAATTAAAACATCAATTAATTTAAAATTTGAACGTTACCAAATTTGAGGGAGATGTAATCCCGAATAATTTTTAACTCTTCCGACAATTCCAAAATTTGTTGTTTGTACATTTTAAAATGTTTTAAATTTTCAGATCAAATTGTGAAAAGTTTTTGTTTAGCGCATAAAAAGAACTTTGTTTTCATTTTCATGACTTGAAATTGTTTACATTGCAAATTGCAAAATATTTGATTGCATCATTGTCATTTATAGACGTGAGACGTGACATGACCATGTAACATGTCCACTTAAAATGTCAACAAATTAATTGATATTAATAATATCCATCAATTTGATAAGTCGTGCATGTGACAGCAGCGTTTTTCTTGGCGTGGTCAATAGACAAAATGGAATCCGATAATTCGAAGTCGAAACCTTTTCGGTAGTTGTGTTGTTAATTTTGAAGCCTTTTATCTCCGAAACTTTGTGGTCATTTAGAAATCGCAAAGTTCTGAAAATAGTTCAGTCATTTGAGCAGAAATTGAGTCGTAAAAATTGCTACACAATTTAATCATCAATCAAAAAGATTATTTCTAAATCAATCAATTGCCCACTCGAGTCTGCATATAAAACAAAATCATTCCAATCTTAATTTACTATTTACAGTTTAATTTAAAATAAAAATGAAGGTACTCGCTCTGCTCTTCGTTTTTGTGGCCACGGTCAGTGTCAATGGACACATGAGATTCATGGAGCCGCCAGGCCGCGCCTCCCTCTGGCGTTTCCCTGAATATGCCTACGCCAACCCCGAAGTGAGGGCGAATGACGACGAATTTTGGTGTGACAATATGAGACTGTTTGAGGACGATCCAAGATGTGGAATCTGCGGAGATCCCGTGGGACAGGGCTCGCCCAGGGATAACGAGAGGGGAGGACGATATTGGAGGGATGTCATGACCAGGACATACCGGGCTGGAGAGGTAATGACGAGTTTAATATTTTGCAAAGTGTATGATCTGCGTGTGCGTCTGTGCAATTGAAAATTCTTTAGTGTATTCAAACTTTGTATTCATTTTTCTGAGACAAAATTCTTCAATTGCAGACAATCCCAATCCACTTGTCATCCAACACACAAAATCATGGTGGTGGTTTTGAGGTCCATCTCTGCGCTGCTGCTGTCGAAACCGAGGGCTGCTTCCAAAAGCTCGTCATGGGCAACGGAGCCACATGGTGGCCAATGACGTTGGGCGATGGGACATTCAATGTGGAGACAACAGTGACCCTCCCCGCAGGGGTCACCTGCGAACGTTGCACCCTAAGGGCCCACTACCGAGGGGCACAAGCCTGGGGAACTTGCGATAACTCTAGAACATGTATGAGATGAGATTTATGAGTTTTTTTAAAGAAATCTTTGACCTTTTTTTATCTTTAGGCCAATGTCAGCCCAATAGTGGTGATCCTCCAGGTGGTATGGGTTGCTCAGAGCAACAAACCTTCAGAAGTTGTGCGGATATCAAAATCACTGCTTAAAATAATTTATTCTGTCTTCAAAAATAAAATATAGAATTGAATAATTCTGCTGGCGCATCAAGAAATCCGTTGCATTAAAGAATCATTTTAAGCCAATTTATGCAAACTAAAATAAATAAGCAATTTGGACATCGGATATTAATTCAATGACAAGACAATTTATTTAAATTAGGCAATGTCCACAATTTAAAAATACTAGCATTAAACTACTCCCTATTTTTATTTTTGTTTTTTCTTTTCTGTAAAAGTCGATCGGATCCATGACGAAGCCATTCCGAAACAGCTTTTTCAATCAATTTTTCATCCCCGTTGAGTTCAGGTCTTGCAAAAATTACATCCTTCATCACTTTGAAAATGTTCGTTATTGAGAAATTATGATTATTCTTCTTTCCCAAGAGACTGTAATTTGCAGCCAGTTCGTCGCCCATTATTTTTTTAAGCATGAGGTTAACTGCTTTAGATAACGTGTCACCCCCGCAAAAAATAAGCACTCGTTTCTGAAAATTGGACAAATTATTGACAAAAATAGCTCGATTTTTGAATTTAAGAGCTTACAATTTCTTCTTCAACTTCTGGAACAGTGCTATCAAACAAATCAAATGATGCTTTATCCACAAATGGATCTGGCATCAAAAATTGAGGAGGGGTCTTTGAATATGAGTAAACTATGGGAGTAGAAATAGGAATAGATTCGATTTCAATTGAATTTGAGTAATTATTTGTGGGATTTGGATCATTTGAATTATTTGTGGGATTTGGATCATTTGAATTATTTGTGGGATTTGAATCGATTGAAGATGAGTTTGTGAGATTAGGATCTATTTTGCTCTCTAAATTTCCAAGACCTAATTTCACCGCTTTCACATCTTGTACAAGTTTTTGCAACAAATCTGCAAAAGAAGCAATTTAGCAACAATATTCAGTGTTATTATTGTAAATGAATTACTTAAAACAGTTCGATTATCATTAATTCTGCTGTTTTCAGTTGATGGCTCTAAAATATTTGATGTCTGATGATTTTGATTTTCTAAATTTCCGTAATCTTCACAAATTTCGTCACCGCGTCTTCTGGTGTTGACTCCAACTAATTCAATTTTTAAAATTAAAGGACTGGTGCAAAAATATGATATCAATACCACTTCATGGACATTATATAGACATTTTAATGGATTTAAATTATACCTTTCTTGGTGCGTGGATGTTCATGTTCTCTCAGCAGAGTCAGTAACTCGTTGTCCTCGTCAATTTCAAGTGTCGCAGGACATTGTTGTAAATTGCAGTTCCAAATCTTTTTCCTCCCCTTCCCCAGACATTCCTTGAGATGGAAGTTGTAGCCCTTGTAAATTACACTGCCCTCCACTCGCTTTAGTACTTTAGGACACCCCGAAGAACTTGGGTTTGACCTCTTACGCTTTTTGGGCCAGGATGAAGAAGCATCGGGGTCGAAATCTGGATCCGAGGTGGAAGCTTCATCTGAAATTATGGAAATTAATAGTTAAAAACACGACAATTTACCTAAAGGTCATGGTCGAAGACGTGAATCATCTTAAATGATCTTTGAAGCAAATTTGAGGTCGGTATATCAAAAATTGGCGAGTTATAGTCCAATTTACCTACAGAAACTTCTTCCACAATTTCGTCGGAAGCTAAGGGATCAATTTCTGGATACTCCAACTTGATATCTGAATTGTCCTCTTCTTCAAATATAACTTGTTCAATTTGTTCGACTTCGTTTCCATAGTTTCCAGCGTTTTTCTCCGAATTTTGGAAACTGGCCCCTTGGAATTTTGCAGTGAATAATTTCCCCATTTCCGGCTGACCTTTGATCGAACAGAAATCTTTGAAATCCGCACCTAATTTTAGTTAATTAAAGCTGATATTAAAATCAATTTCTAATCTATATTTTGATGTTTTAGACTTACCAAATTTTAGGGAAATGTAGTCCTGCATAATTGAAAAATGTTGAGACAATTTTTCCATCTGGCTTATCAAATTTTGATAATCCATTTTGAAATTCGGATAGGAATTTAAAATTCCGTATTTTGAGTGACTTTTTTTTATTCCCGCTGACAACAAAGAAACGATATTGTTGACTTTGTTTTGATGTCTTTGCTCAGCAAAAAAAGTTGCATTGTTGAAGAATTACGACAATAGGCATATTGTTGAAGTCCCATATTGTCAATATTGACATTGATATGATGATGATGATGATATTGTGAATGCTACGGAAAATAGATAACTCGCAAACCTTTTGGCCGCTTCTTATAATCAACAATGGGGATTAGGGATGAATTAATGTTTTTGTTGGAAATGGTCGCCATTGCTCGACAATGATGAACTGTTTGACTTTCTTCTTGACTTGATGGCCACAACTTGGTCTTCTTCAATCGGAAGGCGAAAAGATGTCGATGGGCTGCCCAATGGCGTCGGTTCTCTGGTGTTGTAGCCAGAGTAGAGGATGAGGAGGTCAAAGGTCAGATCCAACATCAGCTTGTTGTCCAGCCTCCGTCTTTCATGGTCCAAAAGGGATGGTGAATGGTGATGTCCTTCAAAGGGCAGGCGGCGGCAGGTCCTTGGTCTTGTTGGCAGCTCTTCTTTTCTACGAGAAACTGGAGTTCCTGATGAAAGTTTCCCCTTTTCCAGCCCTTTTTATACCCCTCGGAGAATGTCCCGAATTTCCCACCCCCATAAATCCCACAACCACCCCGAGGAAGTCCCTTCATCTCCCCTCATTTCAAGCATGCAAAATGGCTTCATTTTCAGAAACATTTTAATCTTTTGCAAGTGATTTCAATTTGCTAATCCAAATGAAATACTTATGCTTTATCTTATTGAAAGATGAAATTTAATTTCACCATCGGCAAAAAAATTTAGAGCATACCTTCAAAAATATGGTAATTTGCCTAAAAAAGGTCAAAAAGTTATGCCAAGGGCACCCGGGATTCCCAAGCGGTCACCCATCCAAGTACTAACCGGGCCCAACGTTGCTTAACTTCAGTGATCGGACGAGAACTGGTGCGTTCAACGTGGTATGGCCCTTGACGAAATAACCACGAATCAACGTACGACTTATCCACAAACAACCGTTGCCTAGCAACTGGAAATTTCTGTCTGGAACTGACGATGGATTTATTTAACAACCTGGAAGCCCATCTTCCAATCTAATTTCTTCTCATAAACAGATAGTCCGCCGAGATTATGTTTAACTTGATTTGTCAGCCAATAATAATTTAATTTTTTAATGGATATGGCCAATAAATAGAAAGTTCTTTCAGCTTTTATCTTGTTGACTTTTTAGTTTCTCTGATTTCATCTTTCATCACAAAATTTTCATGTGCTTTGCTATTTTCAATGTGAAATTCACATTGTGAATGCGAAATCAGTCTGGCTGAAGAAACATCTTCCCTTTTAGAGAAGAAGATGCATTTTAGATTTTAGATACAAAAAGACGATGTTTGGAACGATACTCAATTAGACACTTGTTCTCTAAGTTCTTTAAGGTCTAAATTTCATGAAATCTTGTCCATGTCGCCATCGCCCATTCTAAAGCTTGAAAATCATTGTCCCCAGACTCCCACCAGGGCGAAATCATTTACGATTCGTAAATTATAAAGCTGTGTTTTATTTTGGGGAAATTATCGTCAATCTTAAAGCAATCTTTTAATAATTTTTTTCTGAAATATTTATTTAGCAGTTTCTGCTTTTCAGGGAGAACCCAAAAAGCAACAGACTGACTTTTGTAGCTGACAAAGTTGTCAAATTCTAGCAATTCGTCTAAAATAATTTAAATAATTGACTTTTCGCCATGAACGGTGACAAAATAAGTTTGGAGCGGATTGCAGAACAGCTTGAAATTATCCAGGATTTTATCTCGCTCAAATTTGGTAAAATTTCGGCTTTGCAAATTAATATAAAACCAAATTGCATGGGATTTAATTTTAGGCTCCGATTTCCAAGAATTTTGCATCGTTCGAGGCCTCCCACAAATGGCGAAGGGGCTAAGTCGAAAATTTGAGCCTGACACTTTCAGTTATCAGCTTACGCCAAGGAAATTGCTAAAACCAGTAAAACCTGGACGCCAAGAAGATGCTACGCCCGCTAAACGACAAAAAATCGTCGCCGACAAGAGTGACGATGATGACAGTGATGAAGACAGTGATGGCAGTGAACTTTTCGCGATAAACCCGTTAAAAGTGGAGTGGGAAGATGTGGTGGACGAAGATGGTCATGAGGACGTCG
>JAQIXN010001227.1:0-20975 GCA_034698145.1 Proisotoma minuta | reverse complement strand
TCTGCTAACAAACATCATTAAGCCTGATTTTGAGGGGATGGCATAAGACTGAGGGGGACTAAGGGGGGGGGGAGATTATTGAGGGAGCTAATGATTTGTGTTTGGCTGAAAGTTGTCATCTCATCAAAGGAAAGTAAAGTTGTTATCTTTCGCCCATTTCTTGGGGCAACATCCGGGACTCAACTTTCTCTTCACCAAATCCAACACTTTCACTCACTCCCCAAAAATCAAATGTAATTCTTGTCTCGGGGCGAAATGTTTGTGACGATATAATTTAGCCTGACATGTTGGAGCAATAAAACTTTCCCTTCCTCCCAATTTAAGATTACTTTTATTACATCCAGTTATTCTTTAATTATTGATTGGGACAATAAGATATGAAGCAAATTTTATGGATGGATTTATTGGTATTTGTGCAGATGTTGGTAATGTAAACAATTTTTTGGCAACCATTCATTTTATAACCATAAACAAAACTTTCTCCTGATTGATTTTTTTCTCGCAATTTTTTTTGCATTGAATGGAACTGAGGGAGAAAGTTCATTGGCTTTTTTTGGTTTTATTGGTGAAAGAGAAGAGCGTTGGTCATTTTGTCGGGGTGGAGTAAATCTTGGGAAAAGGACGACAGCCAGCCGTTGAGTTTGTCCACAATGGAATAGATTTGTGACGCAGCCAACTGTTCCTCACTTTTTACGACCCCTTTTGGATCATATACTTTGTAAAGTGGATTGCTAATGGGATGAGAAAAGTCCACAACTCCCTTCCACTTTTTTGGCAAACTATCTAAATCTCGCAACCCACATCGGGCGAAATCGAGGGGGGCAGAAGGATCAACAATTACCCCAATTAACCCCCCATAACTACAATTGTTGTCTTCCAAAGAACTCCAGTTGTTTGTAGACTTGATGCAAGAGTTGGAGCTGAGCGACAAGTCTTGAGAATGCTGCCTGAAACCAAAAATAACATTTAATAGCAGACAGAGTAGACACGCTATCAAATAATTAATTAATGTAGCTCAGCTTGTGTATCTAAGCTGTTGCTTATATAATTAATTAATTAGTGGTCAATTTTTGGTGTGGGCTAAACTGTTTTTGCTTTTTATCCAACTTTGCAGCTTTTCACTTTGTTTACATCAAATGCGAGAAAGTTGAAGTTTGGAAAGTTTTGGAAAGTTGTAAAGAAAGCTAATTACATATTTTTATCATGTGGGAAATCATTTCCAAATTTGGCTATCTAATTTTTTCTCCAAAAATCACTTTCACTTTCCTTTTTGGCTACTTTCCAAAAGCAAAGGCAATTGAGTGTTTTGATTTCCCGTTTTATTATGCAAATGCAGATTTATGTTTTGGAATATTGCATGATTTAGTTTGAACCTTTCTAAAGTGATCGGTGGCGCTGGAAGTGGCGGAGTGCGGGCCAAAATCTTGCGACAAATTGGATATAAATGGGCGCAAAGGGTGTTTTCACTTTGGACCCTGACTTTGTCCCCTGGGCTCAAGTTTAAGGGGAGGGTCAAGGTCAAAGGGTGAAGGGGCTCGTGGATGGGATGAAGTGACAACTGTTTAAGCCCTTTGTTGGATTTACATCTCAATCTTTCCCCAGAGAAAGGGAACGATTTCCCACTCTTGCTTTTTTCGTCACTGTCCATGTCCAAGGACAAGCTGGGACTGGCGGAAGTGGTAAGGGACCATGGCCCTGCGTCTAGGGAACTCACTGACGGACTGTCTCTCATTTTTTCCCTCAGAATGGATTTGAGATAAGCGAATGACGTTGAGTCGATGGAGCTCTCAAGTTCCTCAAGAGCCAGCCCAAATTCTTGTTCCAATTCCATTTTTTAACCGCAACTGAGCTTTGCTTTCTCCGGAGGGGAAAGTTTTATGTGGAGAGGAAATACAAACACTCCGTACCTGGCACCAGGAAGTGGCTGGATTTATTAACTCTCCTAAAGCACAGCTTATGCCGTTATAATATCTACGCTATGCCGCCCCCACGTCTGTCTGTCCCCTCAAAATGTTAAACGCTTAAACAGTTGTCACCAACACTTTGATCCCATCCCATTCCTCTTCCTTTGTCTCACAAATAAAGAGGAGCCCTTCTTTTGTTTGTAATCACATCTTTTGTTGGCCACTAAACGCTTACACAAAAAGAGTTGTCTGGGACTTGTTTCTTTAGTTGGGAAACAATCCAGCATTTTTTCCCCTTTGTCCAGTGAATGGACCGTGAAAAATAACAAATGATGTTGCTTTCTCCTTTACGTCCCTTTCCTTGGCCAAAACACAATTTCCTGGACGTTGAGCTGATGAGTTTAAAACGGGGCTTAAATTGAAATGAGGCAGTGGCTTCCATATAATAAAGCCTTGTTTGCTTGCACATAATGCAGATTTAATTTGGGGGGGCTTAGTAGTAAGTGGAACTGGATCCCTTGATCCTCCTAATTTACCAAACTAACTACAGTTACATATAATAGCCATCCGATGTGTCCACAAAATAAGCATCGCTTTCTGCTCTCCACCAGCACAAAGTCATTCCAAAACAGACGGACAGACGGAACATTCACATTTGGGATGCAAATTTAAGGATGACAATCTGGAAGAGTGGCTGTGTGGAATGTGGACAAAGTTGCGGCTACAACTGGTCGCATAATTAACTGGTGGCTCATTCTTCATTCTTTTCCCATTTTGGAGGCTGAAAGTTGTGTCGAGTGGCCACTTCAAAATGATCTGGATTTGGTAAATAAAGTAAACTGTTGGAGAGCAACTGCAACCGACTGATTTGTGAGCTATAAAATCCAGAAACGAAGGATAACCATTCAAAGGACAAAATAAATTAGGAACATGCATTCAACATTTTACAAGACTCCATTTCCCCAAACACACAACCCAAAAATCCCATCCCACTCCCACATTTTATGTAGTAACAACATTTTTGAAAAAAATAGTACGCAAGATTTTGTAAATGTAAATGGATGTGTGTTAAGTGTGTTTTCCTCAATTGGCGTGTTGCTATTAGGTGATAAGATGTGTAGAATGAGGGAGTCTCATCTCGCCCCGTTGTCCATTCGTTTAGTGGAGATGTGATTAGTTTGAGCAAAGGACAGTGCTCTGTACTTTTGTGAAAGGAGGCCAAAGTCATAAACCACTTATTTCCCCACTAAAGCCCCCAACAATTATTCTCATGAATTTTACATTTTTCCACCTCAAACTCAAATATTGCTCCCATCTCTCATTGAGCTTTTAATGTACTTAAAATTAGCATATCACAAAAATCCAAACTTTCCTATCACAGGCTATCACCCTCAAAACTTTCCCTTTCACTTTTCTAAACTAAGATAATATTTCCCTAGAAATATTGTCTAATTTCCTAAAAAAACTTGGACAGATTTTATTTTATGGTGTTGGCTTGCGCACGTGCTTTCCTTTCTCACTTTTGGCTTTGGCATCTTTCTCAAGAAGAGAACAAGTTTTCAGTTTCCCCTCAGATCGAGACGGAGCCAGTTGTGCATCCAAATCACTCCGGAAACAAAAAACCGGAAACGGCTCAGTTTGAAACACGTCATCATCAATAAACAGCCGTATCTTTGTTCACCTCTCCACCCATCCATCTTCCCATTTTAAAAAGAAAAGTCCATCTGGGAATTTGAGACGGATAATGATGGATATTTATGGTTGAGCCTAAAATAAGTTTTACGAGGATGGGACGGAAGTGAAAGTTGTAATTGTGAGTGGCCTCCAATTATTTATTTATGCTCAGTAAAAGTGGGGAAAGTGAAACGCGGAGTCTTCTTCAGTCGGATTTGAGGTAAGAAAGTGAATGCAAATTCTGGGGGATTTTAACACAAATGAAGATTGGAATTGGGCTTGTTCTACATCCTGCATCTTAATTAGCCACGTCTAATTTTTACCCAACTTTCTCTTGTTTCCCGACCACAAAACAAATAGTTTAATTTCGTCCTGTCTCCAGCAAAATGAACTCTTTCCAAGGAAAAAAGGCGATAAAAGAGGAGATTTGAGACTCGCTGCTTGGGGCAAACTTAGGAAGCTAAAAGTGAAGGGAAAGTAGCCAAAGGGGCATAACTTATGGATCATCTTCTTTTATCATACCCAAACATCATGACTCATCTTTTTACATAAATTCTAAAAGAGAAAGCAAAGCCAAAGGATTTTAAGAGATAGCAGATGCAAATAATTAACTTGTCTTTGGGTTGTGGGTGTGTCTGGGGCAGCCTGAGACACGGCCTTAAGCTCCCCCCCACTGGCCCCCAAATGAAGGCATAATTCTAACCATTATCCCCTTAGTACGCAATTTGTTTTAGTATCGCAATATTTACGTCGTTTTATGCAATCCATTCATGTCCAACTTTTTTCCTCTCTAATTAAAAGCTAGAGGGAAAGGGCTTATTCTCCCAGAAAGTTTATTTAAATGTAAAGTGCAAGATTTATGTCCAACTTTAAGTTTGTCCACATGTATCTAATATATCCCCTTAATTTATGCTCAGACTGCTCCCTCGTCTCACAATTAAATTGTTCCAACGGACTTTCACTCTTTTTATGTCCTCATTATCCAAAATGTCTCTCATTTAGACATTAGTGTTTACGGAAGCAAGTGATATAGTGGCCAACTTCCCGGAGCTCGGCGTGCGGCAGGGGGTGTGGTCTGATAAATGGCAGCTACACAATGGACGAAATAAATTAGGGAAAGCTGGGTTGGGAGGGAAAGAAAGTCTTTTATGGGAGTAAATGGCAGAGTGCCAAGGGACAAGAAAAGTATGCGTTGTAAAGCCAAGCTTCAAAAAACAAAGAGCCAAAAGGTTGATTGTTTACAAGAACTGCTATTGCATAATATTGCATCTGCCAAGCCAAATAAAATGATACAGCTTTATTATGCAAGGAAACGTTGGAGTTGGGGACTTATCTTCCAGCCCCAGAGCCCTTACCTTCACGCTCCAACTATTTATAATAACTGGGAGGAAAACAGGTGGAAATTTGTCATTTTTGAGCCAAAAAGCAGACTTCTGGCTTTCCTCACTTTTGGGAAAAGGGGATCTTTGTGAAGACCAACAGTCTGCTCTTTCATTGAGTTTGAGTCAATTATTTTAAGAGTGTTGCGTTAGCCTTGGCTTAGTCACAGTTTTAGTTTCTTCCCAAATAAACATTGCTCAACTTTGAATTTCAAGTTTGAGAAATTGGGTAAACAAATTTCCGGATTTTCCACCTCAACGAGATTTTGATTGACAAAGAATTTGGGAGCAATAAAATCTGGGCTGAATTCCTTTATTGGTTTCCTCCTACGTGAGATATGTGACTCGCATTTATTAACTCGGATAAATTCCTCACTTTCATAACATACAAAGTGGCTGACAATGGGCGTAATGGGGGGATAAGATATCCCCAAATTACCCCATAAATTACCCCCACCAAATGGACTCATCCTTCATGACATTGCAACCTTTGACCTTGACATTCATGGCCGTTTATAGCAAGCACAGCCTTCACTTGTAACTCTCATTTTAAAAGCGGACAGACAGACGGACGTTGGGAGTGATGTAGGGGGCTAATAAAAGTGGACATAAATCTTTCGTTTGGTGGTTGGCAGTTATTGTGACCTCGGAGGCCCTCACCTTTGTTCCCCCGACAGATGCCAAAGGGGACAAAATCCAATTACCCCTTTAAAGGAAATAGAAGCCTCAATTGTTATGACATGACACCCCAATAATTATCTAATTTAAAGAGACAAGCCATCAACCGAGCTGCGTAAAGTTTAGGGAAGGAGCTGCTAAAGTTTTGTCCGCTTCATTTACTTTTGGGGAAGTGTTGAATTGATGAGACAGAGTTTTCAGTTTTCTCTCTTTTGTGAGAGAAGAAAAGCATAAGCTAATAAGGATTGAGAAGAAGAGATGAATTGTCTCCTCCAAACTCAACTTCCTCTATTTAATCAAACGGATTTTATCCAATTAGTTCCAAGAGAAAGTAAATGTTGCATAAATTTTCCAGAGATGGAAATCAATCTCATTTACTTGGAAATTGAATAAATACACAAATATCCACTTGAGTTGCACAACTTGCAGACAAAATTTTAAATTGCAACTACGTTAATTAACAACTGCTGTCCATTATTTGGACTCGCTCTGAAAGATTTATTGAGGAAAAGCATTTACAGGAAATAATTGCCATTTATTTACCAGTAACCAAGGAGATTAGTTTTTCTTTTGTGGGTTTTTTTAGGAAATAATCCCCAGTCTCAAAGTGGTCGTAATCTATAAGCTCCATTCAATTTCTTTGAGGAAAGATGCCGAAGCCGATAACTTATTCATTCCTTTTTACTGCATGCTCTGTCTGTCCGTCTGTTGAAAGGGCTCAAGCCTTTACTACTTATATACCCCTTTATTAAGGACATTGAATGTTATCGGGGAAAGTTATGGCTTTCTTTGTTGTTGAGGCATTAGATATTTAATAGCTCAAAACTTGCTCAATTTGTGACAGTTTCCTTCTTTAATGGAAGGATTGGATTTTATCATTATTGCCAACGCTCCGTGAGATTATCTTACAACGTACATTCATAGTTTGCTGATGGATATATGGGAGGGAGGTGTGATGGATTGCCGTGGATGGGAAACGTCAGTCGCAGTGCAAGGGCCCAATTAACGCCTCCCCCGTCTGTCCCTCTGTCTCCCTCCCAATGAATGCAAAGGGAGCAGTTGATTACATCCGCGGAATAAAAGAGCCATTAGTTATGGCTAATATTTGAGCTGAATGAAGGTGAAGGGTGTCAATTACTTGTATTTGATCAAATTACGGATTTACAGGATTTCATCCCAAAAACCGCAGCCACTTTGTCCGTAATCTAATAATAGGGAATTTGGAATATTCTACTCGAGTGGAAAGTTGAACATTGAAGTTGTTGTAAAGATTCCACAAGATTTTTGTCAGATCACATTGCAACTTAACTTTCTCCAAAGTTTGCCACTGCCAATATCAAACTTTTTAGTACGGGACATTCAGCTTGAATGTCCCATCTTTGATCTGTTCGGAAATTCCATGTTTTCTACGTCAACGTTTGACCACTTTTATGGCATTCCAACCAAGCCACCAACATTTCATTTGCTCTTCAAAGCCACGGCCAGAATTTTTGAAAGTTTTCCCTCTTCCCATTTTACGACTCTCAAATTTACTTTCCCTTGTTTTGGGTCACTTTAGTTTTACTTCTTGTTTACTGTCCGAGGAGAAAGTTGGTTGCCATGGCAAACATTAAACATCCATCAAGATCAAAAAGTATTCCTTTAAATATTTCCTGTCAGACCCCGGCACAAAATGTTGTATTTCCTTTCTGTCACTTTTCATCAGCTTTGAGCTCCTCTCAAAGTGTCTGGGGGCCAGTCAAATGTTTTCTTTGGCTTGGACTCACTTCCAAGCCCGACACATACATGTTCTCCCCGTCTGTCCGTCTGTCGTCCACCCCCATCCATCCTTCCCTCCCTCTTCCTCGAGCTTCTGACAGAGCGAGGCCAAAAGTCAGACTCAAACTGAGATTTTTGTATTGTTATGTTGCAATAAAATAACATTTTAAGGGATGAGTTATGGGCTAAAGTACTTAGCAATATTAATTGTTTCCTTCTTTTATGTTTGTGGCTGACATAAATTCAACGTTTGTTGTAATGGATTCCACTTTTTATTGTGCCCTTTTATTCCTCCGAATAAAAGGTCAGGAATTCGGTTGCAAAGTTTTTTATTGGCTGATTGGACGTGATCCCCAAAATCAATTATCCAACTTTCCAACTCCCATTAACTTTCCCTAAAGCGCCGTTTGCGCCGACGGAGGAGCGGCGTCTGGCTTCCCCCCAATTTACAACAGATGCACAACATTTTGGAGCTAATTTAATGCTCAGTTGCCAGCCCCAGGATATTTGCTGTTTATTGTCCATACAAACATTATTATTTTAACCACATGCATATTTTAATGTTGTTACATCCCAACAACTTTTCCTTACCCAAAGCCTCAAATTTAAAAGCCTCCTTTTTTTGTCAACTTGTGCAAAGCAAAACAAAGATCAGTCAAAATTCGAGTTTCTAAATAAAAAATGTCTTATTTAACTTTATGCTATCATGTTTTTTATCCAGAGTTTGCCTTGTTAAAAAACTTTATCTGTGTTTTTTTTAAAAGTTGTATCGCTTCGGGCCTTTACCTTTACATCCATTTAATTTTACATGGGAGCGAAGAATCATTCAACCAATAATTTAGCTAATTAAATTGATCTTTGGCAATCATTCTAGCAATTAAATTGTTTGAAACAACTTTAAATCAAATATAAATCATCAATTATGTATCAAAGAAGCTCAGAAAACATTTCATCACTTTAAAAAAAAGTTTCATCCCTGTCGAGCTTTTTAAATTTACAAGCACATTTATTATGAATATATGAAATATTTCCAAAGGACCAAAACTCCAAAAGTTTTATAAGCAACTTTGAGAGAGTGTATCTAAGCAAAAATAAATAAAAGTGGTAGTAAGTTGTTGAATAAATTGTCTCATCACAAACTAGAAAGTGGATTATTGCAAATGTGGATTACACAACGTAATAGATTTCCCCCCGGGGGACAAGTAATTTAATATTAATATTGCCACTAATTTAAACTGGAGCAAAAATCCAATTTAATTTCCCCTTCCTTGTTGCTTTCACTTGGCTTCACTCTGTTCGTGACTAAGTGGATATTTTGTCATTTTACTTGTCAGCATCCCTTGTCCTTGTCATCGTCATCGTCATCGTCATAAATGCGGTGGCCTACAATCTCCATCCTTTTTGCCTCATTAGTAGTTATGTTAATGACTTTAGTCTCAACAAAGCAAACAAAGTTTTTGTCTAGACAAAAGAAATTAAGTCGCAATCCAAAGATTATCAGATACAGCATTCAGATCTTTATTCTCAATTTATTCCAAGGGATCACACTCAAAATATGTTCCTATTCTCCTTTTTTAGCTGGGAAAAAACTTAGGCATGTTCTCTGCTTTCTGTCTGTCCCTCCGTCTCAAAATTTCTTTTGAACGAGACGACTTTTTTGCGTTCTGCCGTCCTTTCTGCCTTTGGATACTAGCGCCAATGTCATGGCGCAAGTGACGCAGGCGACGCGCAATATCATGGTGACTAAGTTTGGTGTCGTTGGAAAGGTTTTTGAAAAAGAGTTGAACGCCAATAAATTCAAGTACCTTGGAGTGACCTAAAACGGTCACGGTCAAAAAGTTCACAAAATATAAACAGGAAAAAGCTGAATTGAAGTGAAATTGAAATGAAAACTTGTCTGAGAAAATTTGTTACCCAATTTTTAAGTGTAAGCAGAAATGCAATAGCTCAACGCCGATAAAATGTTTTTAAAAGGTTTGCTACTTTGAAAATAAATGTTTAGTTTTTAGTTACTTACGCTTACAATTTCAGTGTGATTTAAAGTTACTACACACAATTATATGGTGCGCACTAATTGGGAAACATCAATTCAATTAACAATTAACTTTTTTGTTTGATGATTGTTGCTAATGATTGATGATTTTTAAAATTGTACTGACAAACTCTCTTTTTAAACAAACCAAACTGTCGGAATGTATAAAAAGTTTAATAGAGCAGCTTTGATTTTGAAATCAGCATAAATGCTTCATCTATTTTGATTGATCTCTGTTTAAACAATTGGCAGAAATTACAGGAAACTTTATAATAAATTTCATCAAGCGATCAAAATGCTAAAACTTCTAAGAAAGCCTACGACTGATAAATGGGTGAGGAAGGATTATTAATCGTTTGGATCCATTTCATTGATGGACTGCACGCAGGGAAAATATTTCCCAAATAAATCCACTTTCTTCATTACTCTTATTAAGTCGCTAGTAAAAATGGAATGTGCCGAATTTTGAATGAAACTTTGCTCATTTTATTTTTATTTGAAGAGACAAAATGTCCCAAAGATATAAAAATATTCAGACACAACGCACAAATGCGTTGCAATAAAAATTTAAGAGCCTTGCTTTCCCCAGAGAAAGTAGAATGCAGAAAAACTTTGACCATTTGTCCCATTTCCCCTGATTTACATCTTTACAGATTTAGCTGAATTCAACTCCATCTAACGCAGAGATTAAAAAGTTTTGATTATTTTTTACATGGGATTATTGACTGCTTAAAAACGACAGTTTGTGAGGGAAAAACAGGATGAGAAATGAGAAATGGGGAAAGTTAAAGTTATGTTAAGGTGGCAGTGGAAAAAGGAAATATTATGGGAAAACTTTCACTTTGAGAATGCAACAGAGCGAGGAGTGAAAGTTTTCTGCATTTGGATGGATTTATTTTTAATGCAAAACATGTTTTTCTTGATTTTTAGTGAGAAAATGATGAGCTATGAAGTTGGGGAAGGAAGATACAGGCGTTGATCCCAAAAAGAGGGTGAAAGTAAGTCAGTCTCAAGTTTCTACAAATAAATAAACACATTAGGGCCTTGGCTGAAGGTACTGAAGGTAGACCTCAGAAATAGACAATAAAAGTGTCGTAACGTGAGCCTCATTTGTCGTTGGATAAGTAGAACTATCCCCTTCCACTTATTTCTTTCGCGTGGGCATAAAAGTGGAAAGTAATCACACATTTTTAATGCCAATTCCTTTCCTCTCCAACTATTTATCTTGCTCCACTTTGTCAATTCCAAAAGCAGAACTACTTTGGGACTTTAATTTTTAGCAAAGGATCGTCCACAGACGTAATTTAAATGTCTTGATTTATTATGTGGCCCCTTACAAAAGCCATCTCATTTATTACTTGACTGTAGTTAGCAGATAAAGCGATTGGAATTGGAGAAATTGAGGATTTTATTTAAATACAGATTTATTCCGTCTCAATAAGATTTTACAGGCTGTTGCCATGCCAACCAATTGCTTTTGCGTATGTTGGGTAATGATAGTTTTGTATTTCAGAGCCAGAGCATATCGGGGATGATGGATGAATATTCTTCGAGACCGCATCAGGAGATGAGAGCCCTGTCCTTGGACGAAAAGAAATTTCTGCTGGCAGTTGAACGAGGAGATATTGCAACTTCTCGGAGGTAAACAACAATTCCCTCCACACCTCACAAACTCATTTCTCAAACATCTACACCTAATTGTCCAAACTCTTTTAAAAGAGCAAAGCCCTAAGCCAGCCACCATTTGTCAAAAGTTTTTTTTTCAAAGTTTTTCCCCATCATTTTTCAACTTGTTATTGTTCATTTCCTCAAGTTTTTAGACAATGCCAAACAATGGGCGTTCTTAGGGCTAATTTACCGCCAGATGGCACACATTTCAATATAGCAAAACAAAAAAAAACCCAAGATTGGGGCATTTCGAAGCATAAAGTATGCTTGTTCCGCTAGATGTCTCTAACTTTGAAGGAAATAATATTTGGATATTTTTGGAGCTGTTTCCAAGGAGACGATTTGGTTGTTGATGGATTAGTTGGGAAATGGCTGTTTTGATGAGGGGCCATTAGTTTTTATTGCCCTCGTCCTCAGTGGAACTGTTCATGTTCACTTTGGACGCGACGCAGCCAGAAATTTAATACTTTAAAATCTTAGCCTCCTCCATTTAATGAGCCAGTTAAACTTTAAACTGGCTGCGAATTGCGGAACTCCGACATTTGACATTTTTAGCAAATGGGGTCAATTTTGGAGCCTGCGTTTGGATCAATAATTGAAAAATTACAATAAAGAAAGTGCTTTGCACAAAGGAGTGATAGAAATTCATGAAACAGCTTCATTTCACATTTCCATCCCCAAGGAGCCAAATTCAGACTGTATCGCAATAAAATAAAATGTCCTTGTCCCTTAAACACATTTACTTTTTAACATTGTCCAAAAATAGTTTCCAGGGGCAACCCGAGACACTACAAATTCCATTGTTTTGCATCCATTTTACGAGCTTTTAGGGACTGAAATTTATTCCAATATAAGGAAGAAGCCAATAAAAGAGTTTAATCTACATAACGCCTTTCTTTATGACAGTTTTCAATTCAATTTTCCCCGATATGAAATAAAAGTAAACTGCTGCCGCATCGCGTCGTCTCCAGTCCACTTCGGTTTCACAAAATATTTGCCCCAAAATAAATATTTGGGGAGGCATAAAAATGATGACAAGGGAGGTGGGAGTGATATTTAGAAATATCTCCATCCTGTGGATATTTTTGGTTTGATGGGAAGCGGCCAGATGTTGGCCTCACAACACGCAATGAATTTAATGCATGAGAAATTAAAATTTGCATTAATCTTGAGATTAAGGGAAATTAAAACCACGAAATTTAAGGCTTCAGGTGAAATGAATTGAATTAGTTTGATGTATGTAAAGTGGAGCAGGTGCAATGAAGCCGCGGCTCCCACCACTTATCCAAATTATAATTATCTGCAACTGACAACTCCCGATTCATCATTCCCCTAATAGACCCCTAACACATCTCCCCCAATGACATCTAGCGTCAGACAGAAAATTGGGAAAATCGCTAAGTCTTTGGTAAGAAAATTATATGGGTTCGAAACAGAAAAGACGTAAACTCAATGTAATTTGACTTAAATGATGCTTTAAGTCAATAGTTATTTATATAAACTGAATACATGAGAAAATATTCAAATGGCACATTGAAAATCTCAAAAAAAACAAAGAAGCGAAGCAATGTGTTTTAAGAGGATACATGTGGTTTTGAGATACTGCATTTAAAGAGATACAAAACAAATCCTTGACTCGAGCTAGATGAATAAGTATGAACTGTTGTGGAGGTTTTGAAAAATGGGAGTGGGTGTGTAATTGGATGTCCACTGTCATTTATTCAACTGTCTGGAGACAATAGGGAATAGGGTTTAAGAGGTTGTATTAAATATTTGCAGGATGCTGCAGAAAGCGGCGGAAACTGGGCATATCAACATAAACTGTGCAGATCCGCTCGGAAGATCCGCATTATTGATGGCTATAGACAATGAGAACTTGGAAATGGTGGAGTTGTTGTTGGAGTACAGGGTGGAGACGAAGGACGCCCTCCTCCACGCCATTTCCGAGGAGTACGTGGAGGCGGTGGAGGTAAATTCGCCAGCTTGTCGCAGACTGTAAATTAAAAGTCATTGGGGGGTTAAACAGGTGTTACTGGAGCATGAAGACGCGGTCCACAAGGAGGGAGAGCCACATGTATGTAAAATAAATGTATTTCATTTTTAAGATAAATCATGAAAATCTCATAAATCATGAAAAAATCCATAAGTCATGGCTTTAGCTTCACTTTCCCCACTTCCCAGCAAAAAGTGGTATAAATAAGAACAAAAGGGAAAGTTGAGCAATATTTGATCCCATTGTTTCAAATACATTCCAATGTCCATCACAATCACAACAAACATTAAATTGTACAACAAAATCTCTTGGCTTCACATTATACTAAACTCCTCTCCTCTGTCTGTCTGTCTGTCTGTCTGTCTGCCAAAGTCCAGACAAACAAATTTAATTGCCTTTACTTTTCACGCATCAAATTTAGCTCAAAAAGGTCACCATTTAAAATTAGCGGTAAAAATGAAATTGACCTGTCAAAAAAGGTCACAAAGCCAGCAACTGCTGCCATTTTTCAGCCTCTCATTTAAATTTGTAAGATTACGTCAGAAATCGGGTTGGTTACATCTCGTGGCCAAATAAATGGTTGTCTTTGTCTGTGGACCAATTTATCTAACTAAAGTATAAACTAAACTTCCCTCACGTTTTATTTTCCGCCCCGAGAAACTTGTGGAAATGGGATCAAATAAATGCAGCGCAATTTCACACTCAGACTTCCAGAGAATGACAAAAAGAAAGCCTGCGGACAAAAAATATGTTCTGTGGACCAACATTCAACATCCCCACGTTGCAATTTAATTTCCAAGGAAACGAACATCACCATTTTTCATATTTCTAGAATTTCATTTGATTTGATTGGCAGAGGATGGGAAATCTCGTAATAAAAGCAACACCTTGACAATAGATTGGGAAGAATTGACAGGGACTCTTTGTCCCACTTTTACCCAATCTTGTCTCATCTTTCTCATCCCCTCAAACCCCAGCTTGGCACATGACCCTCTGCCTTGTCTGTCTGTCTGTCTGTCTTTCACCACCATCACTTTTAAACAAAGCGTCAGAATTGATTGCAACTTTGAAACTTGTGTTGCAAATATCTGCTCTCCCATTCGAAAGATAGGCAAGTTATCAAAGCCACAGATTATAATATTATGAGCTCAGCTGTCAAAAAATGTCAAGTTTTGGCAGGAGAATTGTGGGATTTTGTGGCTACATTGTTACATCTGTGTATTATTGATATTGTAATCCATTTGTTACATTGTTTGTAGAGTTGGGAAGCGCTGCCTCCGGACACGGCCACTTTCACTTCGGACATCACTCCACTGATTTTGGCAGCTCACAGGGACAATTACGAAATCATCAAATTACTTTTAGATCGTGGAGCAACTCTCCCAATGCCTCATGACATCAGGTAATTAAAATACAAATGTTAATTAATCCAATCATTCGAGCAAACATTCAAAATATATCATTTCAACTTTGACAGTTGAACTTTGTCAAAGGGGAAAGTAATGAGTTTATTTCCCAATTTCTCACTAAAAATCTGGGCCAAAAATCGATGCTGGCAAATTGTGTTTTAATACAGCTCCAAACTCAAAACTAATCCTTAAATTACTTTATTGAGTTAAGCCCAGAACTTTCTCGGATTGCTTTTCCGTAAAAATGTTTGTTTTTTGGGGAAATGAGCGGTTTCTTTGTTTCTTTTCACACTTCCGCAAAAAGCTAATTTGAAACTCATTGTTGTTGGAGCAAATTGCTTGGAAGTGGATGCAAATGTTTTGTCTTTTTGTGCTGCTTTCTCCGTTTCCGGTTGCTCTAAATGTTGGCTGTATAAAGCGAGTGCTGTATTTACAACAACCACTTTATTCACTTTTTCCTCCGAAAGTTGGAAGTGAAGCTTTTTTGTCCTCTTTTGACTCTGCACGCAATTTCGCTTTCTTCCCATTTCAAGTGGTCTCCTCAAAATCCGCAATTTCCGCAAAGCGATTGTAATGTACTCCTCTTCAGCCAAAGTATATAAGTGCTATAAGTAGTATAAGTAGTAGTCATAAGTAGCCGTTGAGGGCCCAACCCTACAAACCCCACCATCCCACTTTTATTCCCCCCTTTTATCAAATGCACCCATGGCTTCAAATTAATAATGATGAGCTAATTCATAAAGTACCCCATCAATTGGAATTAAAATTGTCAACATTTTTTTTTGCTTCAAAATTGCAAAGTTCAACGCCGTTTAAAACGTTTTATTTTATTTGAGGGTCTTTCATCCAAATAGATCCGTGAAAACTTCGGCAAAAAAAAAACTTTGAATCAATTAAAATAAAGCATATGTTAATTTCAGATGTGGCTGTGACGATTGTGTGACGAGTCGGGGGGAGGACTCTCTTCGTCACTCCCGCTCCCGGATAAATTCTTACCGGGCGTTGGCGTCGCCCTCCCTCATCGCCCTCTCCTCCAAGGACCCCATCCTCACGGCTTTCGAACTCTCCTGGGAACTACGACGACTGTTCTTTGCGGAACACGAGTTCAAAACTGAATATTCAGTAAGTTTAATTTAGTATCGCGTTTCCAACGAGGCATCACTTACCATATTTTCATAATTTAGATGAAAATTGAAAATTTTTGATTTTTAATGCAATGACATCGTCAGGTCATAGCGTTAGAAAAATCAAACTCGATCAAAATCCGTCAATTTTATATCTAATTAAATCATAATTACATCTATGTAATTCTATTTCGGGGCCTTTATTTTCCCATTTACTCAAACGGCAGCAAAACTCAACAAAATAATTCCCTTCAAGATTTTTTGCAACTTTTGAGTAATTAATTCTTCCTTGATCCATTTGATCTCAGATCAATGATCTGTCCGTCCACCCCCAATTTAAGGTCAGGGGGTGTGGTCCGACTTCGGGGCGAATTGAGAATATTACTTCCTTTAACCCAACATTTCACATTTAGTTGAAATTGCATAGTTCATGGAATTAGAACGTTTTTAAAAACTTTTAATTTTTTCGCATGAAACAAGCCAAACAAAGTGTGATTTGGGCACTCGTCAACTCGTCATAAAGACATGTCTCAAATGATGAAAGCATATTTCTCTCCAAAAGCTGTGTCACTCCACCTCCAATCCATTACATACATATTATAAAAGGATGTGAAATAAATGGGCTTATCGTTGACATTTTTTGGACACTTTAAGTCACTTCCTCCTGCCAAATGCAAATGAGCCACTTGAGTCCAAATCGGAGAGAGCAGACTTCAATTTCTGCTGACTTTCACTCTCCTTTTAAATCCTTTCATTGTCAACTCTTAACCCAATTTAACTCCCCAAAGAAGGCTCAAGCTAATTTGTATTCGGTCAAATGAAAAATGAGCCAATTTTCCTCTTTTTTTTTGTAGGAACTGAGGAAACAATGCCAAGAATTTGCGACGGCGCTTCTTGACCACACGCGCAGCAGCTACGAGTTGGAGGTCCTGTTGAACCATGACCCGGGTGGACCCGTTTTCGAGCACGGCGTCGGAGAAAGAATGCACTTAAACAGACTCAAGCTGGCTGTAAAATTTCGCCAGAAAAAGGTAGATAGGAAATGCTTTCAAGGGATTAGGCCAATGATGTGCTAATGAATAATTCTTATCTCCACAATATTTATTTAGTTTGTTTTGGGAGTGCTAAATAAAAGAGATTGCATAACTTTCCCTTTACAACTCCTCTTTTCAATAATTAATGAAATGCTAAATTTGTGTAGTTCGTGGCCCATCCAAATGTTCAGCAACTGTTGGCTTCCATTTGGTACGAAGGTCTCCCCGGATTCCGCAGAAGAAATATGTTCTTCCAGGTAAAATACAAATCCCCGCTTTGTGTGTAATTGACTCTCCTCTTCCAGGCATTTGAAGTAATTCGGATCGGGCTTCTCTTCCCATTTTTCTCCTTTTGCTACATCATAGGACCCAAATCCTCTTGGGGTCAGACGCTGAGGAAACCTTTCATCAAGTTCATCTGTCATTCCGCGTCCTATGTCACATTCCTTTGTAAGTTCTCCCAACAACTCATAAAACGAGTCCAGCTCTCCGATATTTTATGTTGATGGTCAGTTGTACTCTGTAATTGGCACATTATCTCCAGTATTGGAGAGAGCCACTTAAGCAACACATAAAAGATAAGGCCTAAGGTCACTGCTCGGGGATAAAATAACATTTTATTTTCCTCACTCCCCAGAAAATTGGATTTTTAACAATGTCCACTAAAATCTAATGTAGGAAAAGAGGAAATTGAATTGGATGGGATATTGAAAAGTGAAGATGATTTTAAGATGCACTTTCTCTTTGCAGTCCTCTTAATTCTGGCCTCTCAACGGTTCGAGACGTTTGTGAACGAGTGGGTGGGGGTGGAGACGGAGTGGGTGTCCACCGACGTGACGACCAAGCGCGGAGCCCCACCCACCATTGTCGAATGGTGCATACTGGCTTGGGTCGTGGGTAATTTGAACAACAATTACAATTCCCTCCATTGTTGGCACAATTCAATCCAAAAACAATGTTTTGAAAGGATTCATCTGGAGCGAGATAAAGCAACTTTGGGATGTGGGTCTCCAAGAATACGTGTCCGACGTTTGGAACGTTCTAGACTTTATAACCAACTCGTTGTACGTGGCCACCATCGCCCTCCGCATCATTGCTCACTTCCAGGTTCATCTTGCCAATATTATCTATGTAGTTCTATCCAATCTAATCTAATTGTGGTCCTAGGTGCGAGAGCAAATAAGGTTGGGAATAGTTGACGACAGCAAAGCGGGACGGGAGCATTGGGACGCTTGGGATCCAATGTTGATAGCCGAAGGTCTCTTTGCCGCAGCAAATATTTTTAGGTACTTCTCTTAATTAGTCAAGTACAAGTAATTAATTAGTGTTTTGTGCCCAGCTCGTTGAAGCTTGTCTACATATTTTCCATCAACCCGTATCTTGGACCACTGCAAATATCTTTGGGGCGGATGGTGATGGACATTATGAAGTTCTTTCTCCTCTACATCCTCGTTGTGTTTGCTTTCTCTTGTGGTAACATCACAATCAGCAATCTAACTACTTCCCACTAATTAACCCTTTATTTAGGAATGAACCAGTTGTTGTGGTATTACGCGGATTTGGAGCTTGACAAATGCCAAAATCTGCTGGCAGCTAGAAAAGCAGAAGCTGAGCAGTTGATAAGCAACAGCAACGACACTTATGCTTCAGACATCTTTAGAAATGAACGGGACCCTGAGGGCTGCATCCTCTGGCGACGATTTTCAAAGTCGGTCAAACTTTATTTTGTCTACATTATCATCTACTAAACTTTAAAAAATTTCAGTTTATTTGAGACGAGTCAAACTCTATTTTGGGCCATGTTTGGACTAATTGAACTGGAAAGCTTTGATTTGGCCGGGATTAAAAGTTTCACTCGTTTTTGGGGTCTCCTCATGTTTGGCTGCTTTTCTGTAATCAACATTGTCGTCCTCCTCAATCTCCTCATTGCCATGATGAATCATTCTTATCAACTCATTTTTGTGAGTTTAACTTAAATATGGGATTGAGAAACATTTTCCTAATTGAAAATTTCCAGGAAAAATCTGACGTGGAATGGAAATTTGCGAGGTCAAAGTTGTGGATCAATTACTTTGAGGAGGGGGCCACGGTCCCCCCTCCATTCAATGTCATCCCCAGTCCAAAAACTTTCATGTATTTATTCCGATGGCTTGGCAAAAAGTTGTGCAAATTTACAGTGAAAGCCAAACGAGAACATATTAAAACTGTCCGGGTATTTAACTCTTAATAACTGTACACAAAATTTCTAGCTTAAATTGTTTCCCACTTGATTAGCGGAAGGTCCAACAGCAAAGTGAACGAGATATAAGATATCAGAGCATTATGAGAAATTTGGTTCGTCGCTATGTCACATCCGAGCAACGTCAGGCGGACAATCAAGGGGTTACTGAGGATGACGTCAATGAGATCAAACAGGACATTTCCGCCTTTCGATGCGAGTTGTTGGAAGTTCTCAAGAATTCTGGGATGGACACTCGTTCTGCTGGAATGGGGGCCGGTAACAACAAATCCTCCAAATCCCTTTTTTCATAACTCAAAAAACAAGCTAATTAATTGATTAATTAATTTAGGCTCAGGGGGTAAAAAGAATCGTCAACGTGAACGACGACTAATGAAAGGTTTCAACATAACGCCGGCTCCAGGGCCACAGTCGTCAGCCTCCATCGCACTCTCAGATGTACTCGAAATGGAGTCATTTGGCGAACTCGACTCTGTACATTTCGACAAAAAGTCGCCAAAAGTATCTACTTTCCCAGTTACAATTTAACGACCAAACTAATTTAATTTATTTGCAGACAAAATTAGCTCGATTGGCTCGAATGGCAGGTGCAAAACGGGAAATGTCCAAAAAGAAATGGGGGACGCTGATTGAGGCGGCCAAAAGTGCGGGGATGTCCAAAATAATGGGAAGGTCTCGGTCCGAAGATTCCGTTTGTTCCAATTGCAGTCAGGGCAGTTCGCTGAGAAAGGACAGAACGAAGTCAACCACCACAGATCACGGGTAATTCAAAATACCATTTTAAGGGCATTTTTATCAAAAGTTGAGAAAGGCCGATCTTAAAATCTCAAATATGAAAAAATAAAGGGCCCCTTTCAATGTAGTTATCGGAAATTTAATTATTGAACTGATTTGCAGAAAATCAAAATACGTTGAACGCAAAGCGTGCAATGTTTGAGCTCGACGCCGTTAAAGTATTTTAGAAAATTCTGCTGGGCTCTAACTCTAGTAGATTGTCCAGACTTTCTTGATCTGTTTTATATGACCAATTTAAATGTTTAGAATTGTGATTCACAAATGTGGACACAAGTTTCATTCAAAATTCGGCACATTTAATTTATTTATTGGATTTATTTGGGAAAATTTTTCCCTGCGTGCAGTCCATCAATGAAATGGATCCAAACGATTAATAATCCTTCCTCACCCATTTATCAGTAGTAGGCTTTCTTAGAAATTTTAGCATTTTGATCAATTGATTATAAAGTTTTCAAAAATTCCTGTCAATTGTTTAAACAAAGATCAATCAAAATTGTTGAAACATTTGTGCTCAATTTCAAAATCAAAGCAGCTCTATTAAACTTTTTGTACATTCCCTCAGTTTGATTTGTTTAAATTAGTTTGTCCCTACAATTTTAAAAATCATCAAACAGAAAAGTTGAGTAGTTAATTAAATTGTGATGTTTTGCAAAAATGTTAACAATTTTTTGTAGAAACTTTAACTGAGAAACTAGAAATCTAAATCATCTAAGCTATTATCAAAGTATATAGAAATTATAAAATACCAACTTTTAAAAAAATGTTTCATCATCCTTCAGCTTTTACATGTTTATTTTTTTTAAATTGATGTTTTGAATGTTTTGATATTAAAATCTAATATTTGGATCAAATGAGTTTAGGCTAGTTTAGAGTAAATGATTTAAATTAGAACTCCAAAATATTTAATTTCTGATCTGCGGCTGCTATTTAGCGTTTCTGTGCTAAAAATCATTAAAGCACCGCAATACAAAAAGCGTTTTTGACTCGATATTTGAAACCAAGTTTGTAACTGATGATAACCAATTTAAATTTTCAGGGGCTCCAACTCGAGCATAAATCGTGAGCCAGGAAAGAAAAAACGGGAGCGTTTCGCCCGAAGTCGTTCTGGCGCGGCGCTTCCTATCAGTTTCACCCGCCTCCGATTCCGCGGGGGAAGTGGGAAGGGTCAATCCCAATCCGTGACCGGGACAGCCAGCGCCAGTCACAGCATAGACTCCGAAATGGGCGACGACTCACTGGACGAGCTAAGGGTTAAACGGACAGTGTCGGCACCCACTCCGGACCACAC
>JAQIXN010001226.1:0-20978 GCA_034698145.1 Proisotoma minuta | reverse complement strand
ATTAATTGTCATTTTGCATTTCCACCAACCAATATTTTATTTCGGCTTTGCTAAAGAAACATTTGAGTAATGAAGGACGCTGAGGTAATTTGCAGTATAGGCATATGAGGTCATCAATCAAGTTTGGTCAACAATCCTCATCATCAGTGCTTTATGATACATACTTATGATATACATACATTAATAATAATATTAAATATCATATGCAGCGTAAAAAAAGTTGCAGAAGATGTCCAGTTCAATTTCAGCTGCATAAGTTTTTGTTTAGATGATCTTCGCTAATTGCGAAATTAATTACATTTTTGTATGTAAGAAGTAGCTTAAAGATGTTTACATTTATTTGTAATTAGAAAACAACATTGGATTATTGCTAATGGCCAATATTTTGAAATTCCAGAGAATGAGTGATTGGGATAAAAATAGCAACCCTCATTCCATGACATACTCACGCCAATAATTTATGTAGGATAACTAGGATATGTGTCATTCTATTTATCTCAACAACTGATCTCTGCGAAATCAGCCGGTCTCTGTTTATCATGTAATTTTGTATTATCTGTCCGCTGCCAATTTAAACAAATTGCTACATTGTGTGTTCCTTTTAAATTACAACGGTGTGCTTTGTAGAGCACAAATCAATTTGTACCTTTTTCTAGTGACGCACTCTTAAATAATTATTTTAAAATCGATATCTAATTTTACACTACTTTTGCGTGTAACGAAATAAAGCTCCCTTCCATTTCTATTTTTTTCCATGTATTTACAAATGAACGGGAAAAGCTAATTTGAGAGAAAGAGATATTTAGATAGATAAGAAGTGGAAATGCATGTCATTCTTTAAACAAACAACGCACACCCTTCCATTTCCGGTTTTAAAACTCAAGTGTCATTTAATTTGTCTTTTTAGGTTGATGGATGCAATACTGTTTGTTCTTCAGATCAAAATTTAAAAAATGAATCTCGCAAAGTCTGCAACCTGAGATTTTGGACCATTTTTACATGAAGACTGACAATCTGGATTCAACAGTATTAATTTATTGGAACTACTACTAAATACTAGCTGAAATTAGTTTGCTGAGATTAACAAACGAGAGAAAATATTTTATCAAAATGACGGATTCAAATCGTACCTTTGTGGGATATTACAATGATGTTTGCAAGCCTGGCCTTTTTCTTCCATTTTTTCCTTATGAAGGCAGTTGGAACACGGGAGTGAGAGCTGGACTTTACTTCCTCGCCTTGATGTACTGTTTTATGGGCGTCGCGATCGTGGCTGATGTATTCATGTCTGCCATTGAGAAAATTACCAGCAAAACGAAAAAGGTATATATATATAAAATAGAAGCCAAGCTTCCTTTTTAAAAATGTATTTTTTTCATTTTCCATAGCTTTATTTGTCAACCGGAAAAGATTCTGAGCCTGAAGTTTTCGAAGTTAGGATTTGGAACGACACAGTTGGTTAGTTGGTGTAATTGTTTATATGCAGAAATTAAATATCGAATGAAACTTTATCATCAATGCAGCAAATCTTACATTGATGGCCCTTGGCAGCTCTGCCCCTGAAATTCTCCTCTCTTGCATTGAAGTTATTGGGAATGGATTTGAACCTGGGGATTTGGGACCTGGTACAATTGTTGGTTCTGCTGCATTTAACCTGTTGGCAATTACTGCAGTTTGTGTCATGGCAATTCCAAACGGAGAAGGAAGGACTATAAGGCTGATTAATGTAACATCTAGCAAAATTTTGTGTAATCTAAATCTACATAAAATCATGCATTTTATATGATTAGGTATTCCTTGTGACATCTGCGTTCTCCATGTTTGCGTATTTGTGGTTGTACATGGTGCTCGAAATTTTCACCCCTGATTATGTGGATCTTTGGGAAGCCCTGTTGACATTATTTTTCTTCCCTCTGATGGTCGTAATCGCTTGGTGGGCGGATAGAGATTTTAAGTTTGGAAAAAGGAAGCCTGTACCCACTGACCAACAAATTGAACTTGGCGTTTCAAACGGTACTCCCGGTGGTGAGTGTAAGTTGGTAACCTTATTTATTTTTGAGCGAAGCCTCCTGCTCGTCGCTAAATGAGCCCTGTGCTGTACTTGTTCTGTCTCAGTAGTAAGTGTGTAGTAAGTTTCCTAATTTCTAATTTATACTAACAAATATTTTATGTCTATAATAAACTAAAGCCATCCAAGAGATTGGGAATGTTCAAGCAGAAATTGGAGAGCAAACAACAAGACGTAATTTTTATGTGTTGTTCCACCTGACGTTTTATTTTATGCTTTTTTATGTGTCTTTTATATATTTTGTGTTTTACTAAAAATGTTTGCCGTTGTATGCAATTGCCAAATCCGCACAAATGCACTTTTTTTATTCTTGTAAATTTTGGATAATTAATTTTTTGTGTGATTTTCTTGTTTTTAGCCGAATCCATGCTGGAGAAACAAAAGAAACTGTTTACAACTCATGGGGAAGTGAATAAGGAAGCGTTGATTGAGTTTTACAAGGAATTGAGGAAATATCCAGGATTGACGGATAGTGATGCAGCAGTTTTGGCAGCTACCAAGTAATTTTCAGTGTTTGCGTTGTTCAAAATTGGCGTTTATTTTACATTTATTTTTCTCTAGGTTAATTGACAGTCAACCCCACTCCCGGATGTGGTATCGTATCGGAGCAGTTCGAGGTTTGGCTGGAAGCAAAAAGATTCATCCCGTTCTTAGCGAGAAGTTGAGAGAAGTTTATGAGGCTGTTAATGCCCATCCTGATGTCCCCGACCTTGGAAATGTCCCCCCATTAACAGACCACCATAATGACCGAGCGATTGTCGAGTTTCACTCTGCATCATTTGCCGTTCCCGAGAATATTGGAAAATTTAACGTGACCATTGTAAGACACGGGAGAATGGATAACACGGTTCGGATCAGAGTGGAAAGTTTTGATGGGACAGCAAAAGCTGGAAGCGATTACGAGCAAATCAATGAACAACTTGTGTTTGGACCATATGCAAAGGAAAGGGATATAACTATTTCGATTATCGATGATAACCAATGGGAACCGGATGAAGAGTTTTTCTTGAGGCTTTCTGTAATTGATGAAGGATTTGAAAAGAGAGATGTTGTCTTGGGGCGATTGCCTATTATGGAAATTGTCATTTTGAATGACGATAGTGAGTGTTTTATTTCATTTGTTATTTTTTTAAACTTTTGTTTGAATTGATCTTTATAATTAAATTTTAGATCCTGGAGTAATTTCATTCCGAAAAAGAGGTATTTTAGTGAAGGAAAGTTGTGACGTGGTCACTCTGGAAGTTGAACGAACAAATGGAGCGGACGGAGAAATATCTGTGGATTGGAAAACTATTGATGGCTCTGCAAAATCTCCCCAAGATTATCAAGGAGGAGAAGGAACTTTAGCCTTTAAGCATGGAGAATTGCTAAGGACCATTGAGATTCCCATTGTGGATGATCTTGACCCCGAGGTACACAGAGTAGGTTTCGTATGCACTAACACAAAAGTAGAGCAAAACTAACACTTAATTCCAGCACACACGCGAAAGCAAATGCATGATGCTTATGACTTACCTTTGTAGAACTAATTTTTAAAATGCTTGTATGGTATTAGTAAGTTTTTGCTTTATATAATATTCATTTTCCCCACCAAAAGGGCTATATTTAATCTTTTAGTGTTTGGGTATTATAGAAAGACGAATGCTTTGAGATCGAGTTATCCAATCCTCAAGGAGGATGTACTCTTGGAAGAATTAGGAAAACGGCTGTGACAATTTCCAACGATGATGGTAAATCATTGTAATCAACATGTGACTTGAAAAGTACATTACTTATGGAGAATGTTTTTTTTTGCAGATTTCAATTCTGTAATGCAGCGAATGATGGTGATGACAAACCACAATCTGAAATCTATGGAAGTGCATAAAGAGACTTGGGGAGAACAATTGCAACAAGCTCTAACAGTTAATGGTGGGGACGTGGAAAATGCAACGGGATTTGATTATGTTATGCACTTTTTGACATTTGGATGGAAAGTGATTTTTGCCCTTATACCCCCACCGAGTATTTGTGGAGGTTGGCTTTGCTTCTTCTCTTCCTTGGTCTTCATCGGAGTTTTAACTGCAATTGTTGGAGATTTGGCTTCAATTTTTGGCTGTCTAATTAACCTTAAAGACACTATTACTGCAATTACATTTGTTGCACTGGGAACATCTTTGCCTGGTAAAATATATACCAAAACAAATACAATGAAAAGCATTGCATTGTTTTGAAATTGTGACTTTTTTTGTAGATTTGTTTGCTTCCAAGGCAGCAGCCAGCGGTGAAAAATATGCAGACAATGCCATCGGGTAAAAATACATTAATATGATATTATAATGACAGGTTTGATGCACATATTTATTTAATGTAGGAATGTGACGGGGTCTAATTCTGTGAACGTATTCCTTGGACTGGGATTGCCTTGGGTTTTAGCTGCGATTTATCACGAAGGATTTGCCGGAGACAGATTTTTTTATCCTGCAGGATCGCTCGCATTTTCTGTCTTTGTTTATTCCATTGTTGCCTTGATGGCTTTGATATTGCTGATGATGAGGCGATATTTGTCATTCTTTGGAAAAACAGAATTGGGAGGAACAGTTGGACCTAAATATGCTTCTGGAATAATTCTCTTGTCGCTATGGTAAAACTATTTACTTCAGCAAACACGAAATTTAATATTAAGTTTGACTAATTTTAATATATTTATATTATAGGTTTATCTACATTCTCCTGTCCTCTCTTCAAGCTTATGGAAAAATCAATTTTTTGGCACCGGATCCAGCCTTACATATGCCAAAGCCTTAAACAGCCATTTTTCCAAAGGTTGTTGTAACTAATTTACTGACTATTATAACAAGTGTTCATTTATATTTAATGCATTATTTTCATTTGTATTTGTTAAATAATTTCCATTGATTTTTGGCAGCTGAATCCAATTCAGACAAAACTGAGTTCTATTTGAAAATGCAACATTCCACATTCATACCAAATAATTTTATTTTTAGTTTAGTTAGTCTCGTCATCGTGTCAACTTGTAATTCCAGTGACGATAATATTATTTTTTTTCTCATTTAACCAACTACTTATGAATACAAGAAAGCTAAAGTTAATTTTATAAAGCATCACATATATAGTATACTTTGTATAAAAAATTGTTGATTTTTCATGTTTTTGTTTGGTGTGTGTGATTTACTGACTATAACAGAAATTGTTAGAATAATATATTTATTAAGAATCATAAAAGAAATGAAATAAATGCTTTGCATTTGCTATAAATAATTACTACAATATTTTTAAAATTATTTTAGACTCTGGAAAGTTCTTTTGTGTCATCATACGAGACCGAAATGAATTAAATTGATCACGGGACAAATGACTTGACTAAAATTTGAAGTTTATATTTATGTCGTCATCGTGTTATTAAACTGCCGCATCATTTTGCAAAATCATTTAGCGTGGAGAATAAGTAATTTATCAAAACTTGAACGTTCGACTTTGTACCTATCTTCAGATATACAACAAATGCATAAACAATGATACCAGTACCAAAAAATAATTTGTTATATGCAGCGAGTACTGACCAATTTAACCTTGAAAGATTAAACAAACCTCATGCTATACAAATACTACATCAACTCATTTATTTTTGACAGTCACAATTCATTCTTCCACTCAATTTCATCCGTCCGACATTAGTAGAAATTTGCAAATTACAATGAATACTCAAGTAATTTATAAGGAGATTCCCGTCGGGTTTCCCGAAGCTACAAAAACTTTTGAAATAAAAAAAGTTCCATTTGACGTAAAAACTGTGACCGTTCCTTCTGGTCATATGCTGGTCAAGACTCTCTACCTCAGTGTGGATCCCTATATGCGTGCAAGAATGCGAGACCCTTCAATAAAATCCTATTTTCCTGCTGCAAAAACTGGCGTTCCATTTGCCGGGGGTGCGATTGTCGAAGTTATCAAGTCTAACGATGACAAATTCAAGGTCGGACAAGTGCTATTGACATTTGGACCTTGGGAGGAGTATGCTGTCATTCCATCGGTGTCACCCTTTGGTCAACTTACACCCATCCCAAATGCAAAGGACTCAAAAGTTCCTCTGTCGTACTATTTAGGCGTGTTGGGAATGCCTGGATTGACAGCTTATGTTGGACTCCATAAATTTTGTGCCCCTCTGACCCCAGGACAAACTTTGTACGTATCTGCAGCTTCCGGGGCAGTTGGTAATTTTAGTTGTTAAAATTTATTTTTGAGGGGTATCTTTTTGCAATATGCTTGATTTGTTTAGGGCAAGTCGTTGGACAGTATGCAAAGTCTTTGGGGATTAGAGTTGTTGGCAGTGCAGGCTCTGACGATAAGGCAAGAATTCACTGATTGAAAGTAGATGGAAATTAATATGGATATATTTTCTATTTCTGCAGGTTGAGTACCTTACAAAAGAATTGGGTTTTGACGCAGCATTCAACTACAAAAAATACCCAAGCCGAAAAGACCTTGTTGACATTCTTAAGAAAACTTGTCCCTCAGGTATTTTTGTATTCTTGATTTCAAAGAATGAATTTTAAAATGTAATGTTTAATTTCAGGAATTGATATGTATTTCGAAAATGTTGGTGGTGTGATGTTGGAGGCTGTCTTGGAAGTGGCAAATGATTTTGCTAGAATTGCAGGTGAGGGGAACTCATTTAAATATATTTAAATAAACAACTAATATTTATATAGCTTACTGTTGATTGCAGTTTGTGGAATGATTTCGCAATACAAGTATGTAATTATAATTTATAAATATATAGTCAATTTATTTGTGGTAATCAATAAGTAATTCAATTTGTTGCATTTCGCAGTCGAACTGAACCCGATGCAATTTCAAATCTTGGAAATATAATTTCCAAGAGAATAAAAATGGCTGGATTTATTGTTTCCGATCACACAAAAGAGTGTGCAATGGAAGGTCTTGCTGCCTTCACGCCACTCGTCGCGGCAGGAAAAATGAAATACAAAGAGACCATGGCCCAAGGAATCGAGAATACACCTCAAGCCTTCGTTGACATGTTGCACGGAAAGAACTTTGGAAAAGCTGTTGTCAAAGTTGCATAAACATCGTTTACAATTTAAAATAAAGTGCCTTTATTTGGTTAAAATTAAGCTAAACAATTAACAGTGTTCTAAAAGTTCCCTTCACTATGTTTTGTTGATACCGCAAAAGAGTTAGTCCGTTTATTTTAAAATAGCCAGGATGACCTAAAGACAATGGCCGACAAGATTTTCGAAATTTTGCCATATATTTCATATCTTTCGTGTCCCATCCCAGATTTTTCCACGATACTAAACTTTTTTTAGAATGAGCAAACAAAATCCCACCAAGTTTGAGCATAAGGCACCAAAAAATTAGTAGGGACGCGGCGGCTATTAATATGACAAGAAGCTGGACAAAATTAGCACCATCGTGATGTATCAAAATGTAGTTACAGTACAAAGATATTTGAGCTATCAGGGAATGCAAAAGGGGAAATATTGGTCCGTAAATACAAGAAAAGTTTAAAATGTTAACTTGCAACGCTCTGTATAATGTTGGAAAACATTGAGGTGACCTGAATCCTTCGAAGGTTCTAAATTTGACTCCAACTTTAATTCTATATTCCGTGGATACCAAAGGGGTTACAAAACATCCATAATTAATTGCATTTAGGAAGTGTAGATACATGTGGACCATTCCGCATGAGATGGAGTAGAAGTAAATTGGACCAAAGACAACTCTGAAAACAACCCCAGAAAGAAAAGTGCAAGGATTATAACTTACAATTGACGAAAATGTCGGATAAATTGGTGTATTAGGGAATATGAGAAAGTGAATTAAAACGATAAATGGAAAGATCCCAGTACAGTACAATCCAAGATACGCTATTACTTTCCAAATTCTGAAATTACGGTCTTCATCTTTCTTGTAACCCGGCATCCACTTTTCTATCAAGAAAGCAGATTTTTATTTCTATAAAGTAATAATACCGTGAAATGCTCACCATACATCAATTTGATATAGCCCACATTTTGATTGTTCAATGAACACAACTCTTTGCTATTGTTTAGCCAGTAAAATTGAGCTGCTTTGCAAAGCAGACCAAAATAAAATACAAATACACAAATATTAAAAGAATCTTTCTCGCCATTTCCCCTCTTTTTTCTAAAAGCGTAAATTTGAAGCCCCAAAAATATCAGATACGAGCTTACAACTTTGCCCAGTAAAATACTTTTAAACTTTAATATTTTGCTGGATGAGACAACAAAGCGATTATTTTTTCTATCGTAAATTAAATGAACAGAGGAAAATATTTCATTGAACCTTGATATGTTAGAAAATAGTTTGTAAAATTCAGAAGCAAGAGAGCCCATGATGAAAAATGAACTAAGCTATATGCCTACACTTCCTTTTGTATATTCTAATGTCACCAATTCTCTAAAACGATTGTTACCTAGTAAATTTAGAACAAATTAAAATAAATATACCAATTTTAAATTACCCAATTGGTTTTTGAAATTTTATTATATAATTGCGAGTTAAATTGTTACGAAAACCATGCTGTAATTTGAAATTCCGAACGGAAAATTGCAAACCTAATTTTAGTGAACCCATAATTTTGGCAAATTAGGAGGACGAGCTAATTGCAAACCATCAAATTCATTAGAATGTAATGAAATGAAATTATACAATACAAGTGCATATAAACTTTAAAAAATACATTTTAAAGACGTAGCAATTTTTGGAAACAATTTTTGGAAATAAGAGTAAATTGATAAGAACAATGTATAGAAAAAAGAAAGACTGGAAAACCCTAAGGAAGGATCATGAGAAATTTACAATATTAATTGTTAGTAATATAAACTCAATTAATTGAATGCAATTTTAAATACGGGTAATTTCAATCACGAACGCCACACCACAAATCAATTAATTTATGCATGCATAATATGGTTTTACAAATTATTATTAAGGAAGTACTTGAAAAAACAATTATTTTGAAATCATGCCATAAAATGAGATATTCTACGATAAAATATTTTAGTTCTGTTTTCATAAACATATTAGAACAATCAAAATGGAATTAATTTCAAACTACGGAAAAGAAATTTTGCTACCATTTGATCACGTTGTGAATCAGAATAAAAAGAAAGTTGATGGCTTTGAAAATATTTTTGAAGAAATACCAATTGTCAAAGTTGTCAAAGAGCTTGGAAAAATTCTAAAAGTAGAGCAGAAAATTGTTGAAGGCGTCGCTGGAATTTTGAAACATTTAAACAATGTGAATTTGGGGTATGTTAAAAATTACAGTTTAATATACATTTAATTATATTTTAAGTGTATTGAATTAACCATTTCGTAGGATGGATGATTTGTTGCTTGAAGCTGGAGATTATGTAAATTCTGCAAACTCTAAATTTGGAATCCCTGTATTTGATCTTATCCATCCTAGCTTATATCGTTTGCTTATCATAAACTGTAATTTTTCAGGTCACAGTAACGGCTTCAAGCTTTTCGACAATCGAATTGTCAAAGTATGCATTGAACTTTGAAAATGGAAAGGTAGTGCGATAAAATTTAAAATGCAGTACAAAATTAAAATATTCATTATTTTTATCTCCATAGTTTTACTTGGATTTTCTAACTTTATATTCAAACGAGCTGGCGATTTCTGGTTCCGAAGTTGCACTGAAACATGATCTGAACATTGAAAAATTCCCTTCAGTTGAAGAGTTGAAACTTATCGTTCTTGGAAGTAAGAATTTAAAAGACACTCATAAATATTTCTTATACCTAAAATATGTTTAAAATTTAAAATAGGGGCAAAAGAAGAATTAAAATTTGCTTTGAAAGTTATGAATCACAGTTTCCAAGAAATTGCTGGGCAAACAAATATAATTTCAGAGGAATTTGTCAGAAATATTGTAGAATTTTTAAGCCAAGCCAGAGACATGGAAAACTTTGTGAGTACAATTTTACTAGTATACGCCTAATTCTGCAACAACATTTTAAAATATGACAGGTTTATGATTTTTCCTGTGGACGCTTAAATTACATCTTAATTCATGCAATTGAACAACAGCTTATAACAAATGGAGAAGTTATAAACGTTCTACAAAAGAGGAGAAAACAAATTCTGAACTCCAATGAAGGAATGGATAAATTCAAAAGTTGTGGCGTCTTAGAATCATTCAAGAAAGAAATTGAAGAAATGCGGAACAAGATACTTCAACATTTGAAAAACAATGACGCTCAATCATTTGAACAGTTGATAAAATCTCTTTGAAAAAATGCACGTGTTGCTAAAAACATAACATTTAATTAGCTTGAGAAAAAATTGTTTATATAAATGCATACTTATTTTCTCTTTGAACCGGCTAAACCGGAATAGAATTATTTTCTCAAACTGTAAAAGTTCTCAGCAATTAAGTATTATCTGATTGAATCGATATTTCTTTCATAATTGTGCCAATAAATTCATCAGAAGAACACGATTTCTTCTCAATTTCTTTACTTACTTTGAAGATATATATTCAGTGAGCAACATGGCGATGGATCAACATATTATTTCTGAGGAAATATTGAAACCATGGAGCTATCTCATAAATTTGAATGATACAAAAGGTTCCACAAAAGATATCCCAATCGTTCAAGTACTTTATGGGCTAGGAAAACTTTTTCAAACGGCTCCAAATGTAATTGAAAAAGTTGTGGAAATTGTGAAGGACTTGGCTTACTATAACCTGGTGTAAGATTTTTTTATGCTTAAAGAACTTTTAAGCCAAACTTTTTGACTTTGTTTTTGTAGAACGGACGATCTTTTGTTTGAAGCCGGGGCTGATTTAAAATCTGCTAATTCTCTGTTCGGAATTCCTGTTACTGTAACTGCTGCCAATTTTTCGTCTACAGAATTATTCAAAACATCTCTTAATTTTGAAGATGGAAAGGCATGTTTTTTTCAAAATTATTTTTTAAAATTTATATTAGCCAATGTTGAATGTTTTTTTTTTATAGTTTTTCATGGATTTCGCTTCAATGATAGAAAAAGAATTGGATGCTGTTGAAAATGAAATTTGTCTCAAACGGAATGCCTTTAAAGACCTGCCAAATTTGGATCAAATTTGCATTATTTCTTCCGCAAGTAAGCTAATTTTTACCGTATCTTATTTTGCGCTTGAAAAATTAAGATTATTGAGATTACAACATTTACAACTTTCTGAATGTTTTATTACATAGGAGCAAGATATGAACTGGAATTTGCAGTAAAAATTTTTCAATCGACTTCCAGCTTGAAAAATGAAACAATTTTGAAAGATTTGATTGACAATTTGGCAAAGCTTTTGGGTGAATTGAGAGATCTCAAAAATTTGGAACACGACATTTTCTGTGGCAGAATGAACTCTATAATCGTCCATGCATTTGAAAGCCAGCTTGTATCGGAAGAAAATAAAAAAGACCTTCTCAATCTCATGATAACTGACTCAATTTCCAACTTTGACGGTGTAAAATTGCTGAAAAATTGCGGGGCATTGGATGAAGCCAAAAATAGAATTGCCATCAAACGAAAGCAAGTATTGGACCAATTGAGAAATAATTACGCCGGTTACTTATGCAACGATCTTATCAACATTGTATCTTTTTTGTAATTACTTTAGCTATATAATCTCCCTATGCAATATGCTCCATGGAATCTGCAATGTTTACTTCTATACAATAAACATGTTTGTACATAAATATATCGTGGGAAATTGGGAAATATATGTACTTAAACTATATTGCATTTGCAATGATTTGCACGCGAACTTAATTATCTATTTGCAAACCTTGACATTGAATTTGAAGCAAGTGTCCAACATTAAGAAAAACAATAGAAATATAATTCCCATTATAAAATCTCCATATAAATTCAGGTGGACCAAAAAACTATTGAGTAAAATAATAACTTTTTTTCATTCTTAAGAAAAAATGGAAGACGAGCACATGAAATCCAAAATTTTAGAGCCACTAAATTATATACTGAAAAATACTTTGAATAAAGAACATTTTGGTCCAACGGTCATTAAATATCTAAGCAATAGTTTTGATTTCAAAAAAGACACTAAGCATTTGGAAGCTTTGCTACACAATTTGGGAAACTACAACTTGCTGTAATAATTTTTGTTAATATTATTCATAGTCCAATTAAATTAAAACAATACTGATTTAGATTGGACGACATTTTATTCCAAAGTAAAACTTTGCCTGGTAAAACAAAAGCTTCTGCAAATGTTACCTTTGGAATCCCGATCACAATTACCGCAACAATGTACACTTCAGTCGAAGTGCTGAAGGAAGCTTTAAATCATTCAGATGGAAAAGTGAGTTTTACAAAAGCACACATTTATTTATTTATCCAATAAAAAATGTTGTATCTAATTTTTAGTACTTTCTTTCGTTTCTCAACCTCTTTCAAAATGAGATGGAATCCGTAGGAAATGAGTTGATGTGGAAAAATGGCAATTTCCAAAATATTCCAGAAAAATCGGAATATTTTGAAGTTGTCCAGAAACGTAAGAATATTTAAAAACGCATTAATTTATATAAACATTAGGATGCATAATTATGTTTTTATCTGGATGTATTATATCCAACATATAGGTCAACGAGATCAAATCAATTTTATTTCTCACGTTCTGAAACTTGCACTTGAAACATCAAACGTTGAAAAACTGATCCAACTTTTTCACACATCTGAAAGCATGAACAACTTGGTAAGATTTTTTTTAAAGCAATAAACTGCTATACATCTTTTTGAAAATTTGAACAGAATTGGGATATTGAGAATGGTCGATTTAATCCTTTGATTTACCAACAAATTTGTTCCAATGAGAACAAAAATGAAATCCTGAACAAATTAAAGAGTGGAGAATTTATTTTCGACGAAGAACTCAAGACAAAAGCTTTGAATTGGGCTCAGAAATTTTTACTTGGATTAGAAACTGGAAAATGATGTCATAAGTTGTGAAACTGAATAAAGTTGTTGCATTCAAATTTGAATAAGTTATATAATGATTGCTTTGCAGCAATAAAAAAATTGTTTTCCAGTTGATGTTGCATGAGAAAATAAAATCGAGACAATTCTGCAACACTTACAAAAAACCATTTGTGTATTTCCCAATAAAACTCCAAGGTGTGTAATTAAATTATAACTGGTATAACCTCCACCGAAAACATGCAAATGTTTCATCATACAAATCTACCGGTGGGTAATTATTTCGTCACTTAAAACTTAATTTAATTAATCAATATATAACACGCATGAGAAAATATTACTCAAGTTTTCATTGCCCCCAAATGATTCAACTTCTTTTCTTATTTGGTCTTGGAGTTTCAAAAGTCTCTCCTTCGTCTTAGAAATTGCTCCGCACTGCTCCAAAATTCCGAGGGCTTCTTTCTTAACCTCAATGTCATCAGGGTCAGGGCACATGCGCAGAATTTCCAAGAGTCTTTTCAATTTTTCAGGCTCGGCCAATTTCAACGCCTTGATCACAGGGAAACTTAATTTCCCTTCGGAAATGTCTTCACAAAATCCTTTCGTGTCTTCATACTATAAATAGGGGTTTAGGTATATAATTTTTCTGGAAATTCAAAGGAACATAATTTCATACCTCTTTTGAGCATAAATTCATGTAGTCATCTCTCATTTGAAAATAAAGCCCCATAAGAGTGACCAAGTGTCGGAAATCTGGGACTTCCAAGTCTTTGCAAATTCCTTCCATAAGCTCCACAATCAACATGAAAAGTCCCGTTGTCTCTGTGTTATTTATAAAAATCTTTAGCTTTGAGAACTTTTCCAAACATTTTCCCTGCTTACTTTTGACAATGACTTCTTCATATTTCTCTTCATCTGGTAAATGTTCCAGATCCAAAACCCCTTCTCGCCATATCACTTCCATTCCCTGCCCCTCAAAGAGAGAGGTCAATCTGTCAAGAGTGACCTGGACCAAATGCTTCCCACCCAGATGGAAAACTTCCCTCAGAACTTGACAGACCACAATATTTGCTGCATTTAGTGTTAAAGGCATCCCATATTTTATGTGGGCAGAAGGCAAGCCGCGTCTCAAATCAGATCGGTCTTGGATGTCGTCAATTCTAACAAAACGAAAGTAATCATTAAATTATCGGAAAGACAAAAATGCTAAATTCTTACATGATTGATGCATTATGCAATGCAGTGACAATTTGGCAAACTTTGTCAACTTTGTCATGATCCAAGCCGAACCATTGGTTTAAAGATGTGGCGACTTTGTTTCTGATATTTTTTGAGGGCATGGATGCAACATAAGTATAAGGCTCCAAAAGCTTCATTCTCCTTTCTTCGTGGTCAAGGGCGGATTTTATTGACTCCATTTTATGAAACTTATTTATTGCAATTGTTTCTGATTCCAGTTCCAATTTACAACTGGTGAATGAGTGCGGAAAAACAGGAAGATGAATTGCTCCAGAAGAAAAGTCACAAGCTTCTTTTTTATTTATACAATTAAAAATAATGTTATATGTCGTGAGAATTACTTGTATTGCTCAACTTTCTCAACCGTCTAAATCAGGATTTGCATGTTGGACAAAGATGTTTTTGACGCAGTCTCCCGAAATTGTTTTTCGACATGCACGTGGTATTATTATAAGGGAATTACTCAAAGGAATTAATTCTTATATAATTATTTTGATTTAATCGATAAAAAACTTTATGTGAAAATTCCAGCATACAATACATAACTATTGAAATAACTCTCCGAAACGACTCTTGCATTTGACATTGTATGTACATTGTACCTTACTAGAATAAATTTTGTCTTGGGTTCTCGGAAATGTTAAGTCTTAGATTGTCTGATGAAGAAAGGGTTGTTACGATGTAACCATGGTTAATTTGTCCTTGAATACTCTTCTCCAACAATAGTTGTTGCCAAAATGAGTAAACAATCCAGACAAAGACACATTGTAAAAGGACGCCACAAATGGATATAATTGTTTGTTGTGAATCAATTCCACCCAATGATGAGATGGCAACCCTCTCCCTCCCCTCCCTCTTAAATAGTTATTGAAATGAAAATTTATTAAACAATTGTATTAAAATTAAATTTAAAAAATACTCACGTTTATAACGATGCTCCACAAAATTATGCCAAATATTAAATGAACCATACACATTGAAATGGTCACTGACACTATGAACGTCATCATGAAACCTACAACGGAAAATCACCTTATTAAAGGCAAAAACATTTTTTATTATATAACCACACCGAAAGCTGTCCGAGAATGTTCCGGAACGTTGGGATCGTCATGGTGACCATCCACGGGCACAGGGTAAGTTAGGATCCTTACGGGGACACCCAACAATAAAAGAATGGACGTTGTCAATCCAAATACAGCCAAGGCCTTTAATTGAAACATAATTGGTCAAAGTTTAATTTCATAGAAATATCTCACAATCTGAAGGGACGCCACCAATTTGACCATCCATCCTAAATTCTTCCAGCCGCTCAACTTGCAACACATATTTCTACAAAATATGACTTCAAATATGCAGTTCTTTTATCGGAAAATGAAAAACGACGACTAATCATAAAAATTGATGATGCAGTTAACCTTCAACAATTCTCTGAAATTAAATTACAAAAATGTATAAATAGATGTAAAAATACAGATGTTTGACAAAAACATATTTTAATGTCAATGAAAAATATGTCAATTATCATTGCATAAAAATAAGATGAGCTAATTTAACTGGAAAAAGAGTAAAAATTCGGACGCTGAAAAATAACACGGATACGTTTTCAACAAAGCGTTTATTTGTTGGGGTTAAATGACACAGTTCCCTCCCATAAAATAAAAATCACGTCACGTGATGAAAAAAGTGAAAAAACTGTAAAAAGGAGCAGACAGTTTTATTAAATTAATTAATTAAATTAAATTCACAAGTTTACGTCTTTTAATTCTTATAAATTACGTTAAAATGGCAGGGACAAGTCGCATTACGATTTTGAATGGTAGCGAAACTGATAAAAACTTGCATTGTTTACTAATTGTTATTTTTTCTGTTTGTAGACGACGATGAGAGTGCTTGTGAAGGGACCATTAGCTCTGGCTGGTCAAACATCTCTTCAATTCATGGAGGAAGATCCAACAAGGTTTTAATTGTCTTACAAAGTATTAACAATTTTGACCCTTTTATCGTATTGCTTGTTTAAAATTTAAAGGGTGAAGGAAGACCGGCCCCTGAACCCATCGTGGGGGATGATGACATCGAAGTTGACATGGAGTCTGAGGAGGAAGACGACGATAAAGTGGTGGCAGAGAAGGCGCCGCCGAGAGTTAGCTCAACCCCTAAAAGCGATACAAACCTAACAATTTCAATCCGAACAAACATTTTGGATGAGTTGGAGCACTACTTTGCGAAAAATCGTTCTAAAGTGGTAGGTACCTAAATTAAGACTCATAATTGTCAATAATGGATCTTTATGTTCGCTTTTTTCGATTTATTAGATCAATCCTGAAACCGGCTTCATGAGCACACCCTTGCATTGTGTCAAACTCTTGAGTGATAAATTTGACACAAACTTGCATTCTGAGGTCTACATCATTCATCACGGAATACGTGATATGCAAGGGGAAGACAGAATCTACCGGGTCGAACTTCTTTGCGGCAAGGCTCGGGGTAAGTTTTATAATTACAAAGAAAATTATTTAATTCTCAATTACTTAAAATGTGTAGGAATTGGACAAGCTCCCCTGAAAGGACTGGCTCATCAACTGGCCGCCGTTGATCTCCTGGAAAAGATTAAATATTTCAACAATGACAAGTTAATCGAATATGGTTTGCCCCCAGGATGTCGCATTAATCCAAGAGTTGTTCATGAACTCTTCAATTTGACAAATGCAAACAACTTGCGCGACCCAGAAATTGAAATCATTCCGTCAAGCGAACCTTTTGAAAACCGGGAGTTGTACGATTGCGTGATTACAATTGGTCAAGTTGAAGTCAGAGGTACTTATTTTAGTTATTTTGCAATGTTTTTTTTTTCAAAAATGCATTTTAAATTGGGTTAATTGTTTTAGCATCAAGCGACAGTCGTCATATGGCCCGACGCATTGCTGCTCGCGACATGTACAACTATCTCTCTCAGGTAACTGAACTTAAATTAACTTAAATTAAGTTAAAAATGAACTTGATTAAAGAATCCATGGCCGGAAATGCACGTCGCTATTGGAGGCGAATGTTTGGGATTTAAAATACTCCGGGAACTTGGGGTAGACCCAGTAATTTCTGATACTGTAAGTTCTTTCAGATAATTTACAATGATCGTTTTGTTTTAAACTTTTCACTAAAACTAATTTATTTCTTTAATAGAAACGCGAATGGCTGAAAACTTATCGGTCGACTGATGAAGGAAAAGTTCTATTTTTCCTCGACGAAGAACCTGATGATGGTCAAATGTTGGATAACACGGATGTTGCTATGGTTCATGTGACAACCACGGAAATGGAGAAGAAACCAGATGAAGAGGAGGACAAGTCCGATGACAAGATGGATGATGCTTAGAAAACCAGTGCGATTATTAATTGAATATTATTTACGGTGTTTTTTTTTTGTTTTGTTTTTCATTCTACGATTAGTTAAATAATCGTTTGTTTACTTTTGATGAATTCTGACGGTAGTTTAGCAGACTCTATACATTTTTGTTACAGTTTAATATTTATAAATTATAACATTAACTTATACTTTTGTTGATTTGGGCGAATAAACCACAATAAATCAATTCAAACCTTTCCCCAAAAATATTACTTGCAATTCTTTAAAATTCACAAATATAAAATGCTTTCACGTCTTGAGTAGCTGCCAGTGCTTTCCAATTCGAATGATTTAAATTATTTTTCTCAAATGCAACTCGATCTAAACCAGAAATTGGAGTTGATGGCTCATTCATTTTCCACATTTGTTGTGTCCAGTTTCCAAATTGTTTATGTTGCTTTGAGCTTGAAGTGCTCCACTCCCAATTTTCCCTTTTGAAATTATATGCACCACCAGTCCAGAATGTTGTCCCTATTTTTTAAAAAAAAGTATTTTGGATAAATTATAGACTAAACGCATTAATTCAAACCTAGGGGTAATGTCGGGTCAAAGAGTAAATCATCATTGATCAAATCGTTTAGCAATAGACTTTCCTCATTGGTTTCCAGGGAGAGGAGATTAGAGTTTTTAAAATTCCTGCAGGATTTGAAAGCCACGTCCCACGTTGCCTTCATTATTTATGAAAATTATATAATATATAAACATTGATGTGAAAATATATGATAAAATTTTCTTAATAATTGGATACCGGTTTTCGACTGAGTACATAGTCGGTGGTTGGAGATGCGTCAGAGTCGGAATTAAAAGGTCGTTTCAAGCGAAGAAATTCTGAAATGTTGTGTTCAAGTGCATTAAATGATAAATTATATAAGTCCCATTATTAAACAAAAGTACACATACCTGAAGTTGGCGACCCGTGAAGTTGAGTCACTAAGAGTGATAACAAAGCAGCAGCAGCAATATTACTAAACATTTTGTTATCTTTTTGAAAGAATTGTTTCCAGTATTATCCGTATTTATATGAAATTTTAGTTGTCATTGAACTAATTGCATTTTGCATTTGTTTTCACATTGACATATTTATTCGAAACATTTGGTAAACACATACATAATGGTAGACAGTTTAAAGCATTATTTGCATTCAAAATGGTCACCTTGTCCAAAATTTATATTCCTAGGTCAGTAAAATTTGCACATTTTAAATACATTTTTTTGGAATATATTGTTTAATGACGTACCTTCAAATCCACCCAAAAACGTTGTATCTATCTTTTCTTTTCTGTCATATTTTCCTGTCTTCATTAAATAAACAACTCTATCATTAACTAATGGCTTGGCATCGTCCGCAACAATAAAATCAAGATGAGAAAACTTCATTTCCATTACTCGATTATTCTCCTTCAGTGCCTTTGGGTTATATTTATTTGCAGTTCTTTTCACGTCTGCTGGAGGTATGACATTATCCCCCAGACCCCAGAATATTACGGTAGACGCAGAAATTTTCCCCAGGGGGTAAAGTGGGGGCTTAATACTTCCATACTTTTGCATATTTTTGGCATTGTCTTCATAATCAAATTGCTGAAATGCGTCCGCGGCGTGGAGTTGACTAAGATGCTTCAGAACAAGGAAGGAGGTTGTATCAAAGTACTTCTTGGCAAATAACTTTCTGACAGCCTGAATCAATTGATATTAAAATTATGGTGTCAATAATGAGAAAACATTTGTAAGCTTGACTCAACTGGATTGCTTTGGAAAACGTAACCCATCAAGAGAAAAGTCATATACTCACAAGCACTGTTACATTCCACAGCGTCCAAAATACAAGGTGGGCTTCCAAATGGAAAAGATACGACATTGGGATCCAACTTGGATCCTTTCATGTCATGTGTTGTCTGAGGAGAAATACAAGATTATACCTCGTTCAAATTAGTATTCAGAACCAAACTGACAGAAGCAGTAGTGAGCAAAGCTTTAAGTCCCTGATTGGTCATTGACGTTGAATATGGGGCAGGGGACAAGAGGAATCCAGTTCTAATTTTGGAATTGAAACTTGGTCTCAAAGATGCCTATATTATTTAAATGAACATTATTTCTCAAAATTTTAGAAAGCAAATAATTTCAATACCGCAACAGAGTACATTACAGTTCCCAGACTATGCCCGATATAATAGAGACTTCGATGACCAGTGATTCTCAATATTTCGTCAACAGAATTAGGTATGTCATAGTACCCTATATTTCCAAGTTATATAGAGTTTGAAAGCTTCAGAAAAGAAAATCTTACCTAGTTCGTGAAAACTAAAATAAATGAATTAAAAAAAAAACAGTTAACTCAAGGTTTTCAAGCTAAAGTGTTTATTAGCTTACGTCCATTTCCAAAAATCATCACTTTTAGGGGACTTGGTCGTATGTCCCATGCTATATTGAGTACCTCTATTATTTCCGATAAACACATCAAAGCCTTCGTCTGCTAATTGAAATGCTGTATTGAATAAATTTGTTTAGCGACATCAATGAATGAACCTGAAATCGAATGCTACCTAAACTTTTGTTGCCTGGTAAAAATATCCAGGACCAACCATTTCCCATTAATCCGTGCCAAAGCAAAGCCGGGGTCTTTCCAACAGCGGGTGGACTAATGGGGCTGCCAGGAATCCTAAACAGGGTAAGGATGTAACCATCTTCGGTTGTCACCTTCACCTCGCTAATGTCATATCCATTGAATTTTACTGTACTAATCTAATTGATAGTCTAATATTAATAAAAGTTGTAAAAACGTTGAAACAATCACTTACAAAATCTAAATCTTGGTAGCCTAGAATATCTTTCTCCGGGTCAACTTTCTTGCATCCAAAATCTTCCTTCTCAAACTTTTCACTTCTGAGGGATGTGTACTTTTTCTCAGGTTGTATTATATAGTCCCCTGGGGGCATTGGATCATGTATTGGACCATCATCAACTTCAATTTCACTTTTCACTAGACTTACGGAGAGAAAATGAAAATAGAAAACTAATGAGAATATCATAATTTCTGCTTATGGCCTATAATATGCTCTTTTTATATGTAAAGCATTATACATTTTGAGCATGAATAGCAAGTATCTAATAAATTGTTAAACCAACGACTAAAATCTCTTGAAACAATTGGTATTTAATGCAAGGTTTCTTCTTAACTTTTTATTGTTTGATTTATTGTACTTTTTAAATTCATTCATAATGGCTTGTATGATTAATGTTCGGCAAATGCCTTTTCCCTAGAAATTGGGGGTTTTCCCCCTGGGGATATGAATAATA
>JAQIXN010001225.1:0-20980 GCA_034698145.1 Proisotoma minuta | reverse complement strand
GATTTCCCGTGAAATCACACAAAATCACAAGAAAATCACAGGGTGTGATTATCACACCGACATCCCTGATAAACATGAACTGTTCTTTAAACATCATCTTTTTAGTCTATGCTTTTAATAAATAATGAGGTTTGACAAGCCCTCAGATAAATAACAAATTATCAAAGGTTTAGATAAATTGTATAATACAATAAACATTTATATAATATACCAGGTTGAAAATAACAGGAAGCAGACGTAAACGCGAATTACAATTTGAATGAAGAATTTGTTTTTCATAAGACCACCTTTCGTATTTAAATTGTGGAAATAATTTCAAATTTTGATCATTATCTTGACATGATCAATTTTGTAATTTTTTGCTTTTATTGTATCAACAACAGATTTAGGTTTATTTCCTTTCATAATTTGATTGTTGGCTGCTTTACAAAAATAACGTTTGTTTGCTCCAACATAAAATATATAAAGAGCAACAACTTTATTAGTTTTAACACTGGACTGCTAGCAAACTTTGAAAAAGGCGAAGGAATTTTCAAGAAAAATGGTTTCAAAACTAGCTCTCGCATTTATATTTGGCTCCGTTTGCATCTCTTTTGTGTCTTCAGCTGGAAGGATTAAGTGCAATGGGAAAAAACCTGATCCTTCCCCATTGCTCACAAATGCAAAACTTTTGGGATGTGTTAAGGATATTTCAAATGAAGGGGTAAGACACAAATTTTCAGAAGTGTTCAAATAGCCATAGTAATGGGTTTATTTCTATTAAATTACATATTTTTATGTACAGTTTAAAATAAGACTTCCGATTTAAAATCATTATTTCAAAAAATGTTTGAATTTTAGAAATTGTGCCGTTGTGTGGCGGAAGCGGCGTGCGGAAAAAATATAAAGACCGCAACGTGCATCACTTTCTTCAAGTCCATCGTGCCCAAAAATTACGAAGCTATAACGGAAAAGGAAATTTCTTCGTGTGAGCCGCAACTTAAGCAGCTCAAATCAGCAAAAGAGGATCCTGAGGGGAAAACTTGCAAAGATGGGATTTTTAAATGTGTGGAAAATTTGTACAACAAGGTAAGTTCATAAGAAAAGAGATTTTTAAAGAAATTTCGATATGCACATATACATATGTATTTTGTTGTAAAAAATTTAGAAAATTCAAAGACATTTTAATGTCAATGTTCGTCCTTATTTTCAAAAATTAATTCTCGTTGAAAACTAAGAAAGAATAGAGCAAACTTTGTGGATATCAAAATTTTCCAAATTCTACTTTTAATTTAATGTTAATTGGCCCAAATAAAATTTGACAATGTAAATCTTTCAGAAACTTTGCAAATGATGATGGACATATGCAAAAATGGGAAACCAAAAATTGTGTCTAGAACTCCAAACTGGATAGCAGACAAAATTTTAAAAAAATGTATAACGATAATAAAAGAGTTTAAGTAATTTGTCTCACGTTCAGTTGCATATTTCGGATTTAATGATGTAATAAAATTCAATAGCTAGTTTTGTAGATTTTTGGTTGACAACTAAACATTTTAAAGTTGCGTAAACAATTTAATTTGGAGGACCCACAATTTTCCAAATTTTCCAAATTGAGTTAACCTTTTATCAAAAGATAGCTATATAATCCTAAATTATACCGTTCGTCCCAAATTGAATCAGAATGCACATTTTTTTTTCACCCCTCGATTATAAAAAAGAATATGTAATAAAGTCGGCATAACAAAGCAATTTAAAGTTGGATTAGAAACTGCACAAAAAAATATTTTCTACCGTATTTTTTTTAAATTTACATAAGTAGACCAGAGACATAAACATGGACCCATAAAAATGGATTCCAAGGATTGTTTTTTATAATTCCATATTTTATGAAGTTAATCCAAATAGATTTAAATTTAACACATTCTTTAAATGGGGATTAAAGTGAAATAGCCTTTGAAACCCCGACGCTAATGTGTAATTGTGCAGTAAAATGTTTGTATAAGAGATTTTACGTGACTATCAACATTCGGCTGAAAATGCAAATTATAGTTTGAAGTTCAAACTAATAATTCAATTACCCTTTAATCGAGATATTAATCTTTTTAAATTGTTGAATTTTTTATGATATTAGGAGGTAGCAGTTATTTCCTATTTGGCTTGCTTTGTATTTGAACACTTAGTCAGGCTTTCGAGTTTTATGGAATCAAGGAAAAAAACTTAAAAACAGAAAACCGCAACGGAATTTCTATTATTTCAAGGTAGCTTAATATTCTTGTAAAATTAGAAAATAAATTAAATCAATTTGTGAAAAAATGGAATTTCCAGTAACAATTTTGAGTTCAAGGATGGACGATTTACATTTTAAGTTTACAATAAAATAAAAAATAACCACGCCCAAAAGTTTAACTAGGTACAATGGATACTTCCCGTTTCCAACGGATTATGGACCTTGTCCAAAAATTTGGAGTGCTTCAATATTCTTTAAGCGCAAATGGCAATCTCCAAAATGCTACGGGAAAGTGGCAACTTTTTAAGTACTCTCTTGTTTGCACCTCCTTCACATTTTACTTCATCTTTCTAACGGCAAAAGCCCTGAGCTTTTTAAAAGAGTCGAGGATTGAGCAGGAGGCATTTGTAAATTTTAATATGTGTGTGGCGTTGGGGCTGTGCACTTTGGCGGCGCTGATGGTTCAGCTGTTGGCGGCGCTTAGAAAGCGCCAAGCGTTCGCGGCTTACAATTCCTTTGTGTTGTATACACAGTGGTTTGATGGTAAGATTTTAAAATTTATATACTCATCATCAATATGGATTTTGAGAAATGTTTAATTTAATGAGGTCGGCAAAAGCTTCCGCACAAAATTTCCAAAAATTCGATTTAAATGCAGATTTTAAATTGAAATTTAGCAGAAATCTCATGGAATCAAACATTTTAAAAATCATTTTAAGAATTCTCATATTCCCATATTGTTTTTTTGTTAAATGGGATTTTAATATCTTTTATTTAAACAATTTACAGCTTATTTCGCAACAACCCATGACAAATTTTCCATAGGAATTGTGGAAAAGTGTTTTGACATTTTGGAGAATTACGCTTCGTTTCTTATCCCGTCTTCATTTGGAACTTTGTGTTTATTTGATCCCTTAAACCCGATGTGTGCTCTTTCGATGTTTCCCAACTTTTTCGAGTTCCATTTTATGATACGTTTTGGCCTGATTTTTGGGAATTTAGGATATTGTTATTGGCACGCTTATTGTGGCTTCCTCTGTGCATTTTTCCATACTTATCTGCTAATCCATTTACCAGTAATTGGGTGGAGGATTCACCAGCAATTGAGGTAAATTATTTAATTAAATATCCATTTTTTAGAAGTATTTACAATGAATACGCAGTTGTTAAATTGTATTTTAAGTTGTTGGTTAAATCTATTACATATATTTAGATTTATTTTTTATGATATTTTCTAAAAGAACTGTTTGTTGCACAATTTTTAATATCCCTGTGGATAAATTTCAGACATCTTTTGAATATGGAACAACAAAGAAATACATTTTATTTACATTTTATCCGCAGTTTAAAAACGAAGGAAATTTGGACAAACTCAAGGCTTCGAACACTTCCAAACATGATTCAAAATTTCAAATCCCTTCAAATCCTGAGCACATTATTCGAGGCTGCAGTTTCAGATGTCCTCATGCCCCTTCAATTTGTCATCTCCGGAGTTGTAATTGGAGCAAATGTAATTTTGCTGCGAAACTGGTCATCGACCTCAACCCTTTTGCCTTTAGCCATCGTCTTATTTATTGCAAACGGATCGAATGTTGTCATGCTTCTTCTCTTAATAATTTATGCAAATGTTCAAAAGGTTTCTAAGGAATGTTTAAAATCCTGGCGAATGCCGAATTTGGCAAGCTGCTTTGAGAGAAAATTGAGGATAAGGAAGGAAGCCAAAATATTTGGAAGGGTTTTAAAATCTTGTCGACCGGTGGCAATTCATTTTGGATGTTTTTATGTTGTGAAGCCGAAATCAATTTTGGATCATTTAATTACGATAATTAGAGGTACGATTAGATTGAGTTTGGCGTTTTAGGTTGCAGTGTCTTACTAAATTTGAGCATGCAACGAGATTTTAAACGATGGTTATGGTACAAAATTTTAAAATTAGGAATAATTTTCGAAAAATAATTGAACTAATGCATTTTACTACACTTTAAATAATTTTTTGATGATTAACAACGGATGATGTCAATATACCTATACCTATGTCAATAGGTATGACTCTTCCATGCCGGTGACAAAAAGACAAAAGAAATTAATTCAACAAATTAAGTATAATTTAGTTATTTTAGAAATAATTCTATGCATCAACGTTTGTAAAACATTACCTTATATAAATATAATAAACAGCCTGATTTTCTCAACAATTATAAAGCAAATATTGCTAATAACAAATCTATTATTTTTCAAAAAAAAGCTACAAATCGTTCTTGTTTTTGTTTTTCTTTTTACCAAAATGAAAAAATATGAGCTCTAAAATCAAAACAAAAGCCGCAGTCCCGAGACCCATCAAACAAATTGTAAATATCTGTCCAATCTTTCCATGAACTGTAACCGCCGCCGTCTTTGACCAACTAAACCCCGCTCCATAAATCATTAGGTTGTGAATTTTCCCCCAAAAATATGTTTTAAACCACATATCTTTGAGCCCAATTTGTCGGAGGTAGTGCATAAAATTAATTACGGCGCTGTGCCCATGACCACGGAGACAATAGGAGTAGACACGGACGAAAAATGGGGTTTGCGTCATCGCGTGACAATGACGATTAGATTCTGTTTCCTTGACAATCTTCCTCAAAAATGGCATAAACCATTGGAGTTCCGTTTTCCGAAATGAGGCTGCAACTTTGTTGGATCTGTTTGCCAAAGTTGGGGCCATTGACCCCATTGGAAATCCATGGCTTTTGTAATTTGTGGGGTCCGTATGAACCCAACTGGAAATGTTTGTTGTTGAGATACCGGAACGCTAAAAAAATTAGGAAAAATATAGTATATTTAGGATGTTAATAAAACATTAATTAGTATGCGACTTTGGATATGAAATGGATATCAGTATCTATAACTTTTACAAATGCTACGGGAGTTTAATTTTAATCATCTCAAACTTTTCAACTCATGAAAAGAAGAAATTGGCATTTCAGCTACAACTTTACGAAATTTAGAACTAATGCTTTTATACATACAATCTTCTAAAACTCCAAATGATTTGCACAAATAATTACAATTGATTCATGTGTAGAAACTTACGGCATACGCATTCCGCGTTTCATGCGTGTCCCAATTATTTTTTCTGAACTCGGCTAGGCTTTTGACCCCAAAATAAATTTTGTAGCCCCGCTCAACGGCCAGCTCCCGCAAATTATTTGCAACAATTGGTTCCGGAGGGACGACAATATGACTTGTAATATAAGACTCGTATCTCAAAGACAGAATCATAATAGGAATGGACAACAAACTAAGAATAACAATTTTCTCCCTCTGCCCTTGATTTAAAGCAGAAGCAACAATGTCCAGCAGCTTATGGGCGCAAAAGAGCAAGCTGACCTCCGCTTTTTGGGAATGGCGCCAAATGATATATTCAACTAGCACTAGAAAGCCCGAAGAAAATAGGATAAGCCACCAAACTTCGGGCATAAAAGGGGACAGCCAGGCAGAGTAAGAATTTGAATTTGAGTTTGAATATTGGAGCTCATTTTCACAATAGACCAAGGAATAATCTTCTGATTCTCGGATGAAGGTTAGAGGTGTTCGGGAACAACAGCGGTAGTTTTTTATATAGCTCTCGTCGCTGATAACGAGGTTCCAGTTCGGTTGTGGGCTGAAAAAAAGATTTATTTAATAATGTTAGATATATAAAATTGCCCATATTCAGGGTTCGCTGAAAAAAAAATAATTTAAGCATCTAATTCTGTAAAGTTTGATTACTTTTTGGTTTAATTTACTTTGTTTGTTTTTAAATTTTTAATTACGCAATCTTCTGGCAGAATATATATAATAATTTATTTTATTTTTGAAAAAAATAAAAAAGTAACAAAGCTCCCATTTCTAAAAAGCAAAAATACCTCTTTTTTTCTCGGTCTCGATAAATTTAGGTTCCAATATTAAGCAATTGATTTACCTGGCTCGATCGTTAAATAGAAAACTGAAAGTTATTCCAGGATTTCCAATTTGGACAAGCGTCCAGTTGAAATATTGCGTTGCCGTTTCATAAAAGTAGTATTTTGGCTCGCATCGAAACCTTTTCTTTTTGTACTTTGGATGGCTGCAGAGATATCCGGAATTGTGTGGGAAGATAACAGGGTTTAAATTGTAATTTTTTCGAAAAATCCCTTTACTCTTGGAATCAAAAATAGCTCCAAGTTGTTCTTCACCGTGGGATAATGCTGTTTGCAGGGCGACTTCAAATCCCAAATTGAAACTTGACACTTTTTGTAACTTGGCATTTTTAACAGCAAGTTGACGCATGCGCAGAGTGCTCCAGGTTTTATCTTTTGTGGATTGGAGAAAGTAAATTTGACAAGAAAAGAATTCAAAAATGTATAAAATAGGTTGCAAATTTATATTTTGATTGGAAATTAGAACAAATATTGATGTCTCCGAAATTCCCAAAACGTTATCAAAACTTTTTATTAGCTCAGGTTTTGATTTTGGCTGAAGGAGAAAAACGACGTTGCAAAAATTTGTTCGTAATTTTTTAGAAGAAACAATCCCTAGGCGATTTAGTGTATTTTCATGGTTGAAAAGGGCGATGAAATTAGCACTGTTGCTTTTAATTTGAAATATGGCACTGACTAAATCAATATTATTTGACGAAAAATAAGAGTTTTGGGTTAAGATGTAATTACCGCATTCCGTTAACTCAAAACCTAAGCAAAATTTCAAATGGTAGAATGTAAGTAAAAGAAACGCGAGCTGAGTTCTTGACATGGTATAAAATTTCTAGAAATTTGCCTGTCTTCTAAACAAAGTAGTTTAATGCTATTCGATATTTTTCTGAACACAAGAATGAGCTTTTGTTACATAAATAATTTGAAAATTTAAATTTTGGAACAAGTTTTCTATTACAAAGCTTAACCACTTTGCTTTGTTGAAAAGTTTTAAATTTTAAATTGTCCATACATATTTCAGTTGGATCCATTAACAAAGTTTACGAAGTTGTATAATTTACGTGCTGCTTTTGTGAAAATCCAAGTGAATCGTAAACAAATTTGATTGAATTACAGCAATTATCTTACAAAACATAGACAATTTGGGGGATGACATAAAACCAACATTAAAGGAAATAGATTGCCAATTTATATTTTATCCAAGCATTGTTTGAGACTTTGTAAATATGGTTATGTATATAAAAATTTATTTTAAAATATCTACTCATGTTAATATTTAACTGACGGAGCTAGATAATGGGAACGCATTGTCTGTCTATCAGTCCTTCAGCACGATAACTTTTAACCAAAGAGTCTTAAACCTATGAAACTTTGAAAACACGTCATTGAGGTCAAAATAAAGGTTCATTTTGAAAATGGAAATGATCCGGCAACGTCATCGTCACAGGGACATATCCAAGTTACGAAAAATGATTTTTGCATGCAGGGTCTTATTCGAATGATAAATTGAAAACAAGTAAAATTTCGACTTCAAAAAAAAGGTCAAAGGTTAAAAAATGTGACATTAAACACGATTTAGCTAACTCTCCGCTACATATTTACACTTGTTTACAAAGAGTTTATTCTTTAGGGACATTGTAATCATATAATGATCAAATGTTTATTGTACAATGAGGAATAAAAGTTTAATTCCTATTGAATTTTTTATTAAAATTATATTTTTATATCAAAGTTGATTAAAATTTTAAACTTCCTAGAACTTCTTCTGGTACAGCCATTAGCAGATCAATGGTATAGCCTAAAATGGCCATGTAATAAGTGCTTTTGGTTTCTTGGCAGAGGACGAAAAAGCGAGTCCAGGCCAAGCCTCCCTCAATTCCAACCGGTTTTAGAGATCTCAAGCAACATTTCAACGTTTTGAATTTCCAGGCTTCCTTTACATCTCCCAATTGGCCTTTCCAGATTTGAAGAAGTTCAGACGAGCCTATTGGAAAATTTAATTGATTTAAAAAAAAATAATTTAAGCCAATTTCTGCCAATTTCTTAACTCTTCATTAAATTAGATTTCAATTAGTTCTAATTTAACGTAACTAAATAGATTCATTTTCTTTAATTAGAGCCAACCTTCAAAAAATTGGATAGCAGGTGGGAGGACGGAACCAGCAATCAGTGTAATTATGCAAGATGCAACTGGACAGAGAATGTACAACTCAATCGGGAGTTTTGAGTGCATCCGAAATGTTCCAAAGTTGAAGAGTATCCCGAGGCAAAGTCCAAGTAGCATGAGGACACTCACAGCCAACGCAATCGTGTCCGATATTATTTGGCATACAATGGACAGGTTTTGGTAGATTTTGATTTTTCTGAATTGGAGATTCTAAAAAATTAACAATTGTTTCAAATTAATCCACTATCAGACTTACAAGTTTTATTTAAGATGACAAAAGGATAATTTAAAGGTTTTTAAATCCAAAACTTATATCTTTAAAGCATTTTTATTCCTTATTATTTAAAAATTTCCATCTACCTTCTCATCCTTAAGGTGATTAAAGCAGCCAAGAAACACATTTACATATATGACGACCATCGGGAGCGCAAATGAAAGTCCGCGACAAACTTCCAACGACACGAGGTAAAGATGGAGCATCCTCATCAATTTCAGCAGAACAAGAAGTGGAAGAGAAGTTGAAGAGTTGGCGGAAGGGTTAAACACCCGAAATACTTGATACAGAGGATCCATATTTAGGAACACGAGAAATAGGGCCACGGCAAAAGGATAGAATAGAAATGTCCCTTGTAGCATGCAGAGCAATAGTCCAGTCGTATCCCGACGATTATTTGAGTTTGAATCTAGTTAAATTGTGTTTTTTAGCATGTTTGTCGCAATTTTTACATTTTGAGTGCAGGAAATTTTGAAATTCCCCAATTAAAAAGTTACCTTTTGATTTTTTCCCAATAATCAGCAAATTGTTTAATGCAAATGTGATGTCCCCTCCCATCTTAGTGATTATAGCTGCCCAAACCAATCCTGTGGCTCCTATGGCAACCCCAATTAAAAATAGCAGCAGTTTTAGCAAAGAGAGGCTGAAATCGTTGCTGAAAATTGACATCGCAATTGGTCCTAAGCAAAGAAGGAACTGGAGTGTTTCTAAGACAATTACAGCTAACCAAGGAATGAAGGTTGGGTTTGAGAGTGCAAATGGGGCTAGTTTCCAATTTTGAGTTTTGGAGTTCCATTTTAGAGGGGTTTTGTAACAGTATGAATCGTAGATTGAAGAGTGAATATCCAGAGATTTAAATTGGAGAGGGCTGGACATTTTTGATGATTGTAAAATAAGAAAGTGAAGAGTAAGTTGTGTCGTTGTATCGAAGATATGTTTTAAATATTTGTATTTGCAATCGATAATGGAATAAATTGAATTATGAATTAATTATATGATAGATCCACAACAAAATATCCTTACTTGAGACAATATTATGGATTTTAGATTAACATCATGCGCTTTGTTCCATTTTTTATTATTTAAGTCCATAAATATATATTTTAAACTTTTTCCCTTTTACCCCTGCATATGGAACAGTTTCAAAGATAATTCGTAAGAAAACTAAGAATTGTCTTTTTGTTTTCTTATAAATTTCGACGCTAAAAACATTTTTTAAAGTGCGATATAATCAACCAACTTGTCTGTAAAATTTTATCACAAGTATAAAATGGTGTAAATATTTTGGCTACGTTAAACTAGATATATTATATCAATACAGGGTCACTAGCAATAAACGTTTAAGGGAAAAAAAAATCGAATTTTTATTGGTCGAAAATTAAAAGTTTCCAAGTTGCAACATAAATTTCGACCAATTAAAATTCAAAAAAAAATTTCCCTTAAACGTTTATTACTGGTGACCCTGTACATTTATTTATTTTTATTGACAATTTTTGTTGCTGTTTTGGACAATCTTTTTAATTTGATAAAAATAATCTCCATCCCTTTCTTCGAATGTATTTATCTTTTTCATATCTTGCAGGAAAATGACGATTTTTATTACCTGGAAATTGTCAAGTAGTAAATTCTGATGGATCACACACTATCTAGTTTGATAAGTGATAAACTGTGAAAGAATTTTAAAATCAACATTATACTTACATATTTAATAAATTATTTGCAAAAAGGTGTAATAATGTAGCCAATACATTAGCTAATGTACATATGCTCTATTTTGTGGCTACTTAACTTTTTTTTTAAATTTTAAGCCAAAATTTAAATTGTTTTAAGCTCCTTTTGAATTTGGATTAATTTAGTTAATTAATTAAACCATTTTTTATCGATATCATTTTAACAAAATTTAAAAGTTGCATGTTTCAAAGGTTTTATTGCATTCTGTTGTAACGTTAATTAAAAGTTTAACAATTATTTGACAGAAGGGCAGACATACAAATTTTTAACATATTGTAGTTTCACCACAATTTGTTTCATTACCTGGAAATCTCCGTTTCACAACGTGCATAGTCGCTAATCAGCATTTGATAGGATTAATTTCCAATAAATTTGCCAGTTAATCTTTTATGATCTCTAAATCCTCAACCTTTCCAAGGTTAGATGATTCAATTGCATTAATTTCAGTTGTGATTCAGAAACAGAGCGATGTAAAATGGCTTTATTAAGTACCACGGTAAGAATGAATATTTAAATATTTTAAACTACCCATTTGTTGACATTTATTTTTACAAACAGTTGCAACTTTTGGCGTTGCGAAACCTTTTCAATGACACTTCGGTCACGGGGACGGAGCGAGGGATTAGTGCGTACATTGTCCCAAACGCGGATGCCCATTACGTAAGCTATAATTATGTGAGACTGAGCTCGAAAAAGGGAATTTAGTGGAAATTTAAAATATTGATAAATTATTCTTAGATTTAAATCTTAAAATTTCATCAAGAAAGAAAGTTTTGCATATTAAATGTTGATTTAGAAGGAAAATTCAGATTCCAGAAACGGAATTAGGGATAACATTTCATTTAAAATTCTTTTTGGCTGTACATCACATTGAGTTATTAAATTAGATGGGTTATAACTAAAAATGCACATTTAGGGGGAATCAATTGCGGAATGTGACAAAAGGCTGAAGTACATGTCAGAATTTGCGGCATCTTTTGGATCGGCAATTATTACCAACGATTATGCGTTGCTTTGGACAGGTTCGTATTTTATATATTGTGTTTTTATATGCTAATGTTCTTTTTCAAATTTTTGGGGTTGTTTAAGTTTTAAATGAAGTGATGAATATGAAGTTTATGCACCTTTTTATGCGCCTAACTGTTTAAATGATCACATAATTTTTTTAAAAAAAGTTTGAAAAAGTGTTATCCAGCACTTATGAAACCAAAGCATGTCCGTCTGTCTGTCTGTCTATTCGAATATTGTGAGTCGGTTATTAACCTACACAAGCTGGAAATGGGCCCAAAACACAGGATCTGACAATGCACAACGGACCTTATCAGCTTCTTTTTGGTCAAAGAAAATCGGGCCGGGCGAGGCCTCAAAAACTAAAAGGCCCATCAATGTTCTTTTACAAATGTCTTACTTTACATTTCAGATGGACGCTACTACCTTCAAGCAGAGGAAACTTTAGACGAAAATTGGGAACTGATGAGAGATGGTAGAAACTATCAAAAATATTTATAATGATCTTTGTACCCAAATTTTCAACGCCAAGGTCTTCCGGACACTCCTAGCCAAGCGGATTTTTTAAATAAAAATCTAACCCGGGGTTCTTTGGTTGGAGTGGATCCTTATCTCTATTCTAAAACTGATTGGGACGCTTTGGAATCAGCTTTAAAGCTTGGTGGCCACACTTTAGTTGGCATCGAGCGAAACCTCGTGGACGAGATTTGGGGGCAGCGACCCCCTTGTCCTAAAGGAGAAATATTCCCCTTGGAAATTCAATTCACGGGAATGAACTCGAGCGAAAAGTTGAGGCTGATAAGAGCAGATATGGAAGTTGAGGGGGCGGATGGCGTGGTACTCTCCGAACTGGATGACATTGCATGTGAGTGAAATTTACCAAATATTAACAAAGTTCAGCTTAATTTGAAATCCATTTACATGAAACGATAAGAAAATAACTCAAACTAAAGGCAGAGTTGGCAAAAAAGCACTTAAAGATGTAATGCTGAATTGCTTTTTTGCTCTGTTTTTTTTTTTCATTGCGCCATCGTACGGCCAGCTTATAAACCACAACATAAACCTTCCATGGCTTTAAAAAAAGTTGCTGTTTTAACAAAAAACCAATTAAAATGCTTTTTTGCTCTGTTCAACTCTGGCTAAAAGTTGCTTCACTAAAATATTTCTTTAAGGGTTGTTGAATTTACGGGGCTTTGATCTCGAGTCCGCATCCGTCTTTATTTCGTATGCGATTGTGAAGAACAATTCCTTCCAACTTTTTGTGGATGTGGATAAACTAACGACTGATGTCCACACGGAAATTGACTCAAATGGCGGCGAAATTTACGCTTATGAAGATATCGGGATCAAGTTGGATGAACTGGTATTCATTTTTTTTAAATAATTAATTTTTGTACAAAAGGTATCTTTTACCTATATTAAAATTGATTACCATACCAAAATACTCATAATTCATTTACTTAAAATTAAACTATCAGGTTGCAGCCACATCCGGTAAAATCTGGTTTGGGAAGAAAACAAGCTATGGCCTCGTACAACGAGTTCCAGCAGCTCGACAACTTGTAAAATTAACCCCAATCGCTCTGTTAAAAGCTGTTAAAAATGATGTGGAAGCTGAAGGAATGCGACAAGGATTGATTCGAGATGCGGCTGCCGTCACAAGATTTCTTCACTGGGTCGAACTACAAGTCACTAGCGGGGAAAATGTCACAGAATTAAGTGCATCCGCGAGATTATTGGAGTTTAGAAGGTAAATAGGTAGTTTAAATTTTAAACAATGTTCCTTTTTGATATTTAATTTTAGTCATTGTTCATAAATTTTGATAAACGTCAATGTTTTAGAGAAAATGATTTTTTCCTTACGACAAGTTTCACAACGATTGCCGCAAGTGGACCCAATGGGGCTATAATTCATTATAGGCCTTCGGAAGAAACAAATAGAATGCTGAACGTCAATGAGGCATTTCTTTTGGATTCTGGGGGAATTTACAGGTAACAAAATTTTCGATATCGCCCGTTTATTATAAAAAAATTACCAAAAACACAATTGTTAAAAAAAGGTGTTGAATTGCAATTGATTTCATTTTTCACGTTCAAAATCCTATTTTTCCGTTGCAAACACTTGTAAAATTTTTTTTTAAAACTGGAAACTTAAAAAAAAAGATATTTTACTAATGTGGGTTGTATTTTAAATCGCAATTTGTATATTTACAGAGACGCAACAACGGACATCACTCGAACATTTTCTTTTGGGACACCCACAGATTTTCAAAAAGATTGTTACACGCGAGTGATGAAAGGTCAAATTGCCGTGGCAACCACAACTTTCCCCAGCAAAATCCCTGCAAGTCGTATTGATTCTTATGCCAGGCGCGCCCTTTGGAACGTTGGACTTGGTAAGGGCTTAAAATGTTGATCATTTTTGACATCTGATAAATGATATTAAGAAAATGCGCTATACAAAATTCTCTATATCTGGCTGAAAATGTCCGGCTAACAAAATTTAAACCACATCTGAAATTATGGGATTCGCAGAAATATTAGAAAAGATTTGCTCATTTCTTTATTCTTAATCTTTTTTGCATACAGATACAAAGTAACAAATATTAACTTTGAAGAATATTTTGGAAGAAATCATAATATATTATTGTTCATTTTGAAAGATTACAACCATGGAACCGGACATGGAATTGGTCACGCCCTCAACGTCCACGAGGGTCCAAGTTCAATGAGACCTCATTTTGTTCCTGATGATCAGGGGCTGAGGGCCAACATGTTTACATCTAATGGTACTTTCACTTATAAAAATTCGGAAACCTGGAAATTTTGGATCCGGAATCTTTGATTTTTGTCATTTTCTGTCTTTTTAAATAATCAATTTTCCCAACAGAGCCAGGTTACTATCACGAAGGAGCCGATGCCTTTGGGATCAGGTTGGAAAACATTCTCCGCGTTGTAAATGTGACACTGGAAAACAATTTTCAAAACCGAGATTATCTTGGATTTGAAGATTTAGTGTTTGTCCCTTATCAACACAAGTTCATCAAAACGGAATTGCTGACAAGACAAGAGGTAAAATTCAAAATCTTAATTTTGTAACTTGAATATGAAAGTGTTTTACAAATCTTTATTATATATCCATAATTTACTCCATAAATTTTAAAATTTTAATAGCAATTTCATTATTTAACTTCCACATATTGTAAGGGTAAAGTGTAAGCATGTCAAAAATTAAATTCTTGACAAAAATTTAGAATTTTTTGAGTTAAATTTTTAGAATTTTTTAGTAAAATTTTGGTTTATTAGTTGTTTGTTTATTTTTAGAAGTATTTTCAATGTTTTTAATTATTGAAATTGTCTAATTTTTCAAACTTATTGTAGATCCAATATCTAAACGAATATCAAGAAAAAACAAGAACAATTGTTGGGGGATATATTAGAAGCAAAAATATAAATGACCCCGCTTACAATTGGCTCCTAACCCAAACGGAACCCTTCGTTTTTAGTGGGTAGTGCGAATTTAAAATAACTTCATAATTATAACTACTTTGTTAGAAATAAAAATGCATCCAATTAAATAATTGCTGGGTAAAGCTGTGCAAACTTTTTTTTTACTAAGTCAAGCTTTAAATTATTAAAAGATGCAGATTATTTATATTGCAATACAATTTGATTACATAATATTGAACCCTTTATACCCCCCTTTGGCTTCTTCCCCTAGTACCTCAACATATTTTGGTATGCCCCCAAACCAATTAAGTGGCTCTCTCCTTTTACCTGCAATTACAGAAATATTGAATTAACGCATTATAATCAAAATTTCCTTCGATTCTAAAAGCCATAGTGGTGACAGACAGAGTGACAATGCGTTCAAATAATAATCTTAATTACCTGGAATATTGGCTCCCTGATACCAACTATCTGTTGGTGGGAACAAGCTATTATCCCATAAATCTTTGACATTTTTCGTCCATTTCTGTTCCCCTTCTTCCGTGGCCTCCACCCTCAACTCTCCTTTAGCCCGCATCCTTACCAACAGCTCTGCAATCCAATCCCCTTGAATTCCTCCGGTCGTGGGACCGTTTGAAAAGGCGGTAGGAGCTTGAGGTCCGTATAACCAATACATATTTGGAAAACCGCTGGTGCCCAGCCCCAAATAAGAAGAGGTCCCTCCCTCAGCCCACTTTTCCTTGAGGGATAGCCCACTCCCACTCCTTATGTCGATATTAAGGATCCCTCCGGTAACGGAATCAAAGCCCGTCGCCAATATTATGACGTCAACGGGGACCACCCCCTCTTTTTCGGTTTTCACCCCCACCTCCGTAATCTCCAGAATTGGAGATTCCCGAATATTTATAAGGTCCACATTAGACCTGTTGAAGACTTCGTAGTAAGATGTCTCTAGACAAGGTCGCTTAGTGCCCCATGCGTGTGGCTTTGTTAAGGGGGCCAAAAGGTCCTTCTTCTTAAGACAAACCAGCCTAGCCCTCGTCTTCTCAGCCCAGAAAGCGTAAACTTCATCATTTGCTTGTTGATCGTAGAATATTTCCTTGAATGTCGCAAGCCAAAAGGAGAAGCCGCCGTAGTTCCAAAGATATTCGTATAGGGCTTTCCGTTCGCTGGGAGTGGACTCATGGAATTTCTTTGGGGTAAAATCCATATCAATTACCAAGGAACCAAATGTTTTACGCAAATTGGCAAATATTTGCTGATACTCTGTTTTTTGGGGGAAGTGCCATTCGTCTTTTCCCTGCAAATTGTCTTCTGCAAGAAATTTTTGACGCATGGGTATAGCCAAATTTGGGGTTCGTTGGTAAACCGTTAGATGGGATACGATGGGGCCAATTTCTTGAATTATTTGCACTCCGCTTGCTCCCGTTCCGATAACGGCCACCCTCTTCTTAAGATCCACTTCATTCTCTGGATAAACTCCGGAATGATAGATTTGACCTTTAAACTTTTCAAGACCTTTGAATGTTGGTGTATATCTGCAAATAAAAAAAACATGTAATTGACTTGTAAACAAGCACTTTTTGACAAACATGATATTCTGAGTTTGGCAACTTGTTTTGACAAACTGCCAGACTTTAACACGGCAAATGAATGTCTGAAATTTTCAAAATTATCTGATAAATATTACATGAAATTACCTCTTTGCCGCAAAACCTGTACAGAGAATGAGATGTCTTGCCAATGTTGAGAGACCGCTTTCAGTTTCTACCTTCCACAAATTTTTGACCTCATCAAAGGTTGCCGAGGTCACGTTCGTTTGGTAGCAAATGTCTTTGGACAAATTCAATTTGCTGTCCGCATATCTGAAATAGCGCATGAGTTCCTCCCTTCCTGGGAATCGCTCCCGCCAGTCGAAACTTTCCCAGACTTCTTTCTCCGTGAGTTGATAAATCGGAGTTTCGCTGTCCACGCGGGCACCCGGGTAACTACATATTTTCGAGAAAAAAAATTCAGTTTTTATATACCTACATAATTAACATTCAGAGAGATTGAGATTGTTTTGTTAAATATACCCTTGATTGGGCTAAAAAGTTGTTTTCAGTTAAATAGAAAATTGTTAAATGAATTCAAATGATTTTATTTTGATATAAAATTTATACCGATTTTCCCACCATGTCCCCCCTAAATAATTCCCCCTCTCGTACACTTTTACGGAAAATCCAAGTTTCCGAAATTTATTTAGGCAGTGAATCCCGGAAAATCCAGCCCCCACAATTAAGGCGTCAAGGTATTCCTCTTTTGAGCTCCCCATTTTGTATTTCTTGAACAAAAAAATTTGGAAAATGATTTCATCAGATTAGAAATTGAGAATTTGGAAAAATGTAAAGGAAAACTTACAATTGTGTCACTTTGCAACTTGATGTCTATTTAGTTGCTGACAATAATTAAATTTGATGAGCTTTATATACCAGGTTTTAGGTAAATGTCCAGGTGCAACTGGGACAAAAAACAAGTCATGCACAAGAAAAATATTTATGTATCTCCATATATAAAACAAGTTAAAACAAAGTTTTACTTAGGATTATTTAAAAATAATCTCGTGTCAATGTTTTTCTTTGTTTACCTTGAAAAGGTGCATTGGTGGATTGTGCAGAGGGATGAGTTTGGATTTTTTTTGGCTAATTTTGAATAATTTAAAAGCAAACCAGTTAGAGGAAAGTCAAACAGAGGTTGGACCCAAAACTGCCCACTATTTGGGATAATTGTTCCTTGCGTGCATCGTGAATAAATGTTTAGCTTAAAATATAAACCGGAATCCTGTTTTATTTATTGCAGTTGCATGTAAAATTGTTGTTCTCGGCTAATTATTATGTGGACACATTGTATTTTGTCTGTCACTGTAAATGTTGATCAACGGGATTCAAATGAAAATTTGAATACATGCATGTCAAATGTCAAATTGAAAGTAAATTATGAATTTTGATATCGTCTGTCATTGATTTCGTCACATAGAAATGTCCGTAAATGAATATTGAGTTTCGCTTGTATTTTGTAAGAATAAGAATTTATTAAGTTATAGAACAAGAATTTAAGAGCAAGAATTTATTGTGATACATTGTCACTCAATTATTCTTTGTTTAAGTTAAGGCTGGATAAACAATCATTTTGGCAACAATGTAATTCTGATTCACAAAATATTTTTGTGCTCAACATGGTCTATTTTGGCAGATCAGGCACAAATCAAAGTTTGAGGTGAATAATTTTAAAAGGGCGATGAAAATACTTCAATTATTAGATTGTGGGACTAATCCTAAACCATATTTTAAAAACAGTTTTATTAATTGAATAAAGTATCAATTAGAAACAATAACTGTTATTATGCGATGACATTTACTTCAATCGGAATTAATTTTATTAGGTATGACCATAAAAAATGCATGACCTCAAATTTTCATGTGACAGAGTTATGGCCGGGTCCGAAAGGGATCGGCAATAAGTTTTTCACAAATATGATAGCTTGTTTGTTGTGTTGATTCTATGTAAATATTTGGGTTAAAATCCCTGAGCGTCAACAAAGGAAATATTTGGCGGGCAATATTTTTTCCCTCCAAATCCAAAGCCACAGCCATTTCACAGCCAAAACTGTTTTATAGCCTAAATAAGGTTTTTTCCTTCAAAAAATAATATTGTTTGAAATATTTTAGAAAGTGATTAGAATTTCAAGCATAGTTTAAACGTCATACCCAGAAAATGAGGAAAAGGACATTTCTAGAAGATATTTTATCCGCCCAAGTCCCCTTAAAGAGGATTCGTCACATGTCCAACATTGAGGACGTCAGGGTTGGCCCTTGTCCAATGTGCATTGACGACACCCCCGTAACTCTCCGGAAAAGTGATAAAGTTGCCTTAAAAGGCATTCTTCCAGAAGTAAATCAGCTTTGGGTTTGCGACAGTTGCTTAGCAACTTTGACGGAACTTCATGACCTTAAATTGCAAAAGGTCAAAATTGAGAAGAGGATTGAGCAAATAAGTTCCTGCATTAAAACCGTCTTCTCCAATAAGAAATGTAAGTATAGCATAAACAATTATTGTAGCTTAATTAATTTTCAACAATGTTCCAACCCTTAAATGTTAAATATTTAATTTTTGTATTAAATATTGCAGCACTTAGAAACGAAATAAGTAAAAAAGAGCACTCCGTTTTCAAAAGAACAATCCAATATTCCAAAACAAGTATTTCTAATGAAATTCCTAGCATAATCAAAGAAAAGGGAATCGAGTTAGTAGATGTTGAGAATGAACTTGAAGAAGATTTAAATGCTGAGAATCAAAAAGCCGGAAATGACAAATTACACGAAAATCAGAAATTCATATATAAGCTCAATTGTGCACATTGTGGAAAAAGATTTTCTGAGTTTGCACATTTTAAACAGCACATACAAAACAATGTTTGTAGCAAGAATAAAAGTCCAATAAATATAAGGCCTTTTTCTGAAACAGTTTCAAACCACGAAAAAGAATCGCAAATGAACACAAAGCTCAAGAAGACTAATGCCAAAAAAAGCTCGAAAATATTCGAAAAAGAGGACAACAAAATAATATCCCACTGTGACGTTTGCAGAAAGGAATTTCCCAATCAACAAGATGCTGTTTTGCATATCAATAATAAAATCTGCCGGAAGAAAAATTATATTTCACTCAGGTTGGAAAATATAAAAAACTTAAAATAATAGATATTTTAAATCTTTAATTTTTAACAGTGACACTTCTGACAAATTTTGCGGAGTTTGTCGCCTCGGATTTCTATCCAAAGAAGAGTTAATAAGCCACAAAGAAGGAGGAAGCTGCAAAAAGCAGTCAAGTTTTAAAGGCCTTTGTGGATATTGTGGGAAACAATTTTATGGGAGAAGTGGAGTATTTGGTCATTTCAAATCTGGGGAATGCAGGTAAATACTTTTTAATTCATTTGGCTTAAAAAACATGCAATTTTAAAATTTTAATATGTATTAAAGTTTTAGAATTGAAAATCCAATAAAAGAACAAGGAGCAGAAAGCCCAAATATTTGTGCTCAAGTTAAAATTGAACCGAATTGCGTGAAAGAAGAATTTGTCAAAAAAGAAAATTCCGTTGAAAATGGAAGTAGTGATGTTTTTGAAACTCAAAATAATGAGCAAGGGTTAGAAGTTTGGAATGCAAATTCAGCCGCAAGTTGCTATGACGACTATTTTATGGAAGATGCCTTTGGGTATGCAATTATGAATACAAATAGTGGAATATTTGATAATTCTATGCAACCGGATTAATCAAAATTATTTTTTTGTAAATATTTCAATTCATAATGCAATATTTTTATTTGTTTACTACTACACATTTAGTTGTTTGGTAATAAAACTATTTCGTTAATTCATCAACGCAAATCCTTAAATTCTTCGAGTTTTTGTATGTTAAAATTAAACCTTAGAGGATATAATAATAACAATTAAATTACTGTGAGAATTTAAGGATTTGTCACTTAAAATTTACAGTTATTGAATCTTCATTAAAATCCTAAAATTATGTCAAAGTTTATCTGTTAATTGTGCTCGAATAATTTATTTTTCTTTTGCAAAATTGATAAATGATGCTACAAGGATATCTTTATTATTAAAGTAACCACAAAAAAGTTAGTGAAAGAATTTAAGGCTCACTTAAATTGAAATTAAAAATGTTGAAATTATCACATAGAAATATTACGTTATTTACATATTTAAGATTATTTCATTATTGCTAAATTTATTTAAATGCATTATACAACGAGGTAAAACAAAGGTTTGTTGATAAATCATTTTAATTCTTGTCAAATTAAAAGTATTTCTAAACAATGGCCAAAGCTGGTGCCCAATTTGACTAAAAGGCCAACTGACTTTTGTGGCAAGTTTAGGCTAGAAACCATAAAAAAATCCTGTTATGCTATTTACACAATTTGCATTTTGTGCCCTAATTATTAGAACATCTTTTATCATGCTTTGTGAAGTATTTCTAATTTTCTGCCAACATCTACCTAGTCCCACCATAAATACTGTTACCCGGGTGTATTACCGAAACAACCGAAGATAAAATTTATTTGTCAATGAGGTAATGTCCATACACCGATTGTCTTCAAAACGCATATTTTGAATTTCATTAATCGGTCATATTTTAGAAGATACGAACCCTTTATCGC
>JAQIXN010001224.1:0-20995 GCA_034698145.1 Proisotoma minuta | reverse complement strand
TTTAAAGTTAGCGCATGCGCAGATGAGCGTTTCGGACAAAAAATCTGTCAGACAGACAGCTATTTTATAAGGTAGATCTCTTTAGTGTTGGCTGAAATCATAAATTTAACACGGAGCTTAAAGTTTATCATTCTCTCCTTCTAAATTACAGTCTTAATTCTTTAAAAATGTGGGTAAAGCTAGAAGGACAACAATGAATTTGCACTTTTATTACTCCATTGTTGTAAATGAAAGCCGATTTTTTGAGATGTGTATATTAGCAATTCTAAGAAATTAAGGTGAGAATGTTTCTTGTGGTGACTTTTATTATCGTACGCATTTTTTGTTTTAGAAAATAATCCAACTAATCTAAGATTGTTGCTGGTTTTGAGATGCATACATACAGCATATTTTAGAAAAGTTTTAAAGGATCTTCACCAAATTATTTAGAAGGGTTGGACGCGGTCTTAATTACAAGCCAACGGTTAATACATGCGTCTTCTTATGATTTTTTGAAACCAACTCGTATTTTTTGACAACTTGGCATAAATTCTGTTTCCTCTCAAAGTATATAAACTATATATTTTATTTTAAAGTGCAAGGGAAAGAGTTGATTCATGGTGCAGTCAAAATACTGGTCGTTATTCTAACTACTTCATTATCTCAATGAAATTTATAACCCAATAGGTCTAATATTTCTTGCTAATTTTTATATTTATATTAAGTACCAGCCGGTTATATTATAGTTTGAAAATCACGAACATTTGATTACGATTTATAGCACAAATATTATAGCTACACCCGAAAATTTTACGATCGAGTTGTTTTTATACATATTTTGTCACAGTCAGACTGCAATTTTTTTTATTAAACTGTTTAAATTAATTATTTTGAATAATCCCCGTGACCTTTAAAACAGCACACCCTCATAAAAATAGCCTTGTCTATTGTCCATAGTGTAAAGATTACGGTCTTTAAAGGGAGTGGACTTTAGCCATTTCGTGACAGTTGTTAATTGTGGATGATAATGAAGCATTATAATGAACGGTCATATTGCAAGAGTAACTAAAATGAACAAAAACTAAAATGCTAATGAATTTATAAACGTTTGTTCATGAATCTGTCACCGTGATGCTGTTCTTTTGAGACACATAATTACTGCATCAATCTCAAGTCATTTGGCTTTCAAAGAGTGCCAACACCTTCACAAATCATAAAATCAATTCTGTACATTATGCACAATTTCATTTTAATTCAAGAGAACGGTCCACAATCACAATATTACCTTGTAGCCCTACATTATTAGGAAAATTTTCCTACTCTTGCTCTTATAAAGCCCATTTTGTCTAAGTTCAGTCATTTGTCACAATCAAGAATGGAAATTTGATGACAGGTCAATTTGTTGCTTTGATTTTTAACCTAAGCTTTGCTCAAATTAGGCTAAACCTGTAGGTTGTTGGCAGATGGGATCAATTCTATGGGTCAATTATGCTTTCAAACATTGTCCAAGCTATTAATTTGATTCGCAAACCAATTTATCTCGAATCGGGGTTGTGGTTCTGCTTGAATTGAATGTGAATGCTAAATTGTGGTTGTCGTCTTCTTTTTTAAATGACCAGTCTCAGTCTCGATTTCATTGCTTTAGAGGCGAATCCAAATCCAAATTGGCAATAATGAGGTGATGATCGACTACCATTATAAGCAGTGATATGTGGGAACTGCTGCTTATAGAAGAATAAAATTATTCATGTCAATTTTACTTCAATTGTTGCACATCTAGGCTATAGCTACAATTATACTGAAATTACTACAACGAAGGATTGACAAGAACATGATAGTGGGAAGTTCTCAATCTCACATTCCCATTTTGCTAATGCACACCTTACAAAAAATGCTACAGTTACAATCTAACTTTAGAAATATATAAAACAAAGAAAGTCAGCAATCTGCAACTCATTCAAGTTGTTTCGTTTTAATAAGATTCAATTCAAGATTAATATCAAACTCCAAGTCCAGTGTTTGATAAATTAATTGATAATACCATTTTTGTAAGATCCGTAAAGTTTTGAAAAATTCAAATGAATTTCTTTTTTGAATGAATAAAAAATTATGGTGATGTTCTTGATCATTTATCATGCCCGTCAAGCAAATCGTACGACACTGAAATTATTAAGCTGTAGGTTTTTAATCTCCAAATATTCTTGTCATGAAATAATTACCACTCTGCATTTTAATCTGAATTTATGATGATTCAAGAGCAGATTGTGTCACTCCGGATAATTTTTCAAAGTATTTTGTGTGAATTTTGTACATGAAAAAGATATGAAAGTTGCATTTCACCAGCAAAAAGTCAAAAGATGAAAAAGATAACCACAAACAAATGCCACATGACAAGAAAAATTTCTGAAACTTTCAAACTTCAATCAATCCTGTAATTTGCACCATCATATCATTCTTTTCAATTCAAATGCATTCATAGTATGATTTTCATATATAAAGTTGGTTCATTAGTCATAAAAGAAAATAATGGGTAATTTTATAAAATTAGAATGTTCGTAGTTCTTGAATGAAAATTGATACTGCAATTATATCATAATCATATAAAGCTCTGAGTTAGCATACAAAATAATGGATTACTCACGACAATGTATCATAAACAATGGGTAGTAAAACTTAGATACAAATTTCGGCACAATTTTCCTAAAAAATGGCAAAGAATTGGATCTTTAACATTTTATAAAATCCCTATAAAGACACAAAAGTGTGCTGGGATTGCAATGAACTTAAGAAAATGGTTTTGTTTTAAATTAAATACTTTAAACATTTTTTTCAACTCTGAATAAAGCTCACAATTAAAGATAACACAAGACAGGATGTTCGCTCCCTCAACTTTTCCATTATTCCCATGAAGAAAAGTTGATGCAATTTCACACACATACAATCACAAATACTTGCTACATAAAATACTTAAGACTGTCCAAAGGAAAATTCAACGTAAAGTTTCAATAACATAGACTTAGTAAGTACCTAGATAAATATATCTATGCAATTGTTGACTTGGTCTTGGGAATAAAAATTTATATGCTTTTAAGTACCATTGACGTTAATTGAAAAGTGACATCAAGTTTGTTAATCTGTTAAGTTATTAATTTACTTGCATTGTGTTTAATTATCGCAAAGAGAATGAAAGTAAGTCGGTCGAGGTTAAAGCTGTAAGTTATGAAATCTGGAGTGCTTCTAGCGTTTTGTAAATTGCAATTAGATTGTCAATTGTGTTTGTTTATTTTAGCCCACGCCATAATGACAATGACTGTCAAATAATCTTTGCTTGTCATAAAAATTTGGAAATTTTATGTGACAATAGTAGCTAATGTGGGAATTGTAAATACTTTTCTAAATTATCATTATCGCCACCTTAAATTCTTGTAGGTTATTGGCTTATGAAAAAAATCGCCGTAAAATCAGAAAATAATAATTAATGCTTCCTCTTTTTTCCCTTATTAAGAAAGACGCATCCAATGTTCATATTCTACAAGTAATTGTCTTTTTAAATTGGAATATATACAGAAGCCATTTACCTTATTTCCACTTCCTTCCTCTCTTTAGTTTGAAGCACTTAACGAGCTTCCTCAGGGTTCATTGTCGGGGTGAAATAATTTTTGTTATTTCTTCAGATATTTATGCTCTTTACAGTTCATTAACGTCTAAATTGATTTGTGCATGCTGTATCTCACCTCAGTTTGACTTCTGGCTCTGAAATTACAATTATTGCAATGAAAAGTAATGTTCTGGGATATAAAACAAAACGGCATTTACTACAGGCAATTCACAATTCACACGCTTTGCTACTTTAAAACAAAGCAAGTTTGTTGAACTCGTTGCTTCTTCAAAATCCCTCCGAATCCGAATCCATTATCTGAAATTAAAATGCCCAATTTCTAATTTTGGACTGACCTTGTCCAATCTTAACACTTGCCATTTTTTGGTAATTTTGAGACGCCACTGTGTCTACTTTTGAGGCTGGCTGCTTTTTATGCTGACAAGCCATGTGGAAAGTAATTGACTATGTCATGGGAAAATCTGTAGACTGGAACATCTCGAATTTATCTTTAGTATGACAATTTGTTCATTTTCATGATCAATTCCCATTCACTTTGAATTAACGAGGAAAATGTGACTTTGTAACGGGATGTGATATTGTATGTGAGAATAGTTACCGGTTTTCGCCAAATCACGTTTAAATGCATCATCTTAAAACATAATGGATCTGGTTAGTAGGAGATTAAAAGCTTTGCACTAGCCAACAGCAATTCTTTGTGATGTATGCTTCAAATATTAAAATGTTTCTTAATTTTTACAGAACGGCGATTTGTGGGCCTCAGGAACAAATTCAAGAACTTGCTCAACCAAATCAACCAAAACAAGAGTAAAATGGGATTCTTCTAATAAAACCGGAATTTGGAATAAAACAGTTAACTATAAGGAAGAAGAAACAAATAATAAAGAGAAGGAGCGCATCTCTTCGGTTGGATTATCCTCTGCTCTAATAAATTAACCGTTTAGTTTTTTGAAACAAGTGCTGTTAGCTGTTATGATTTGGTTGTCTGCTGATTGTTACGAAACATTTACAAATGAAGCTTGATTACATTTAAGACTACCAGTTCTAGCTCAATTGTTTTTGCAGAGAACCGTTAAGTAAGAAGATTGACTCAGGAATTACTCTCGTTTTTATCGTGACTTGAACAAGTTTTGTTGTGGATGCAATTGCCATGTCCAAATGAAACAGTTATCGCCAATCAACATTATCCCACAGTTTTCATTGATTCCTACAAATTGTATGAAAAGAAGGAAAGCCAACTGCTACTTATCCAACAAAACATAACATTTTTTTAAATTTTTGATTGTCATTCACAAGTAAAAGTGTGACTAAATGTTTGTTAACCAAGTGATGGGAGGTTGACGTTGATTATCTCAATTATTGAGATCCCATTAATATTTGAAGATACAAAGGGATTCTGAAGAGCTGAAAAAAATGCCGTCAGAATGGGAAGAAGATGGAGGATTTGATGTAAGTTTTTTTCAATTTCGACTAGCTTTCAAATGCAATTTTCAATTCTAAGCCTAATTATAGTAGCCAGGCAGAATATTATTTTTTGAGCAACTATTTATGAAGAGGAAGCAATGTAAATAATTACAAAATCCTGACCAAAAGCTGAAGTGAGTTTATCGAGAGGGAATTGAAATTTTAATAATTTCTGGTCCTCTTATAAAAGTGACCACAAGCTGCGTACTACTAACTCTAAATTATTATGAAACTTTCATTTAGAGTTTTAGGTTGAAAACATTCCTCACGACTGGCAAAATCTTTAGTAAAGATTTATGAACGCTAATGCAATGCAATGCAATGGAAGAGATTTGGATTTTTCTCTGTCCGCAGATTAGTAAAATAAATTACCTTGTTACACGATTTTCTTGCAGTGCAGTGTGTCATTAACGAAGATGTCAAAAAGATGGCAAATATAATTATTGTAATCTTTGGGACAGATTACTCTGATTTCCGCTCTTGAAATTGGATGATGTATTTTTTCATTGTAAAATCAGGGTGAGGTTAAGGCTGAGATAACCAATACTTTTATTTTTTATTTTATGGCAATTATCAATGAAGTTTTCAAGTTTAGCAAATAAATCTTTGGGTAACAAACGATGCAAGTTTTTAATGATGATAATTAAGATAGGAGAAGGAGTGTCTTTTACAAGCCAAAGTGGATTTTTATTCATTGCTTGATTTATTTTAAATAACACAGTTATTATAATGATATGTAAACGCAAAATATATTTTATTTATTAGGGAAAGCATCAAAAAACTCCGACGCTTCGCCCTCCACTCTACAATGCTGAAGATTACACGGCTTCTTTAAAACAATTGTTTTCTCCATCAAGTAATTACCGCAACCAACAAAATTCTCAGGATTCTCAAGAATCTCGATCAAATACTGCTTCAGTTCTAATAGAACATTCAACAAATGGGCGGATGGCAGAAACTGGGCAACAGCGAAGCCAGCCACAGGAAATGGGGATGAAGAAGTTTCTAAATGGGAGTGAACTTCTTTTTAAGCTTGAAGCTGATTTGCGAAATGCATTTCCATCATTTGTCCAAGAATTTGTTTCCGGACAATTTGAAGGGATTTCTTGTTTGTTGGAAGCGTTGAAAACGATCCAAGCCGCTCTTGATGATGTTTCTGGATTAAGAGAACAGCGAAAGCTGTTGATGGATGAACAGAAATGTCTTCAATGTGTAAAACTTGCTCTGAGGTAACAAAATTAAAGAAAGATAAAGATGCCCTATTTTTATAAGAAAACATTCAGGATTAGATAAAGCTGCTTGTTTCTAATTTAGAGTTATCAGATTAGAAAAGTTTAGCCAAAGCCAATTATCCCATTCCCTTTCGTACCATCCATCCGAGTCTAATCTTCCTGATAGGAAGATCAAGACCAAATTTTGGTCTTGGTTCAATTTGACTGTGCTGATTTTAAAAGATAATCCATCAAATCAAAATACAATTCACTAAACTAAGCTCAAGTGAAGTGCCCAATTCCTTTTCTTTGTCCTGGGGAAGTAGTCCATAATATTTTAGTCTGCAAGTAAAAGGATGAAATTATTATTTGCGAATAAAAGTCATTCTACCATAAAATTGCTGGTTTGTTAAATGCCAACTTGCCAAGTTTAGTAACTTGAATTCTCAAGATATAAATAAATCACGCAGTCAAGTCATAATCGTAATAAAAGAGATGAGTGTTTTTTTAGAAATGTTGAAGCCGTGTCAAAATTGACTTCCTATCCCGGTGGACTCTATCCTTTGGCTGCAGCCATGGTCAGCACGGTCACTGGTACACGAGTAATTGCCTTAGAGGTATTTGACACATTTTCTTTTAGCTTTTTTGAAAAGAGTCAAAATTTTGTTGTTATTTATGTAGGTTTTGACCTGCATCTGCTCAGAAGGAGGGGATGATGGCCATTACAAAGTGTGCGAAGCGCTATCAACGCTAAGACTTCGAGTGGGGGAACCCATAAGATGCAAACTAATTGTGGGGGCAATTTCCTCTGCCCCTCCGGGAACATTTCAAGCCAAAGGGATAAAGTTTCTGACAAAGTTTATAGCTTCTGCTCCAAGTCCAAAACATAAAGTTCATATTCAATGTGAGCTTGAAGAAGCTGGCTTTAATGCAGCTGTACTTCGAAAGGTATAATGCATATATTTGTAATTGATGTTGTGATTAAAAATATGACATTAAGGGAGCGGAATTGGGTGGTGCAAGAGAGATTCGGGAAGTTCATGCCGAGTTGGACGAATGGGACAGAGTGATAATTGACGTGGACACATTGATAAGACAAAACTGCCAGCTGCGGAATTCGGTTGCCACTCTTCAACAAGAGCTGGCCACTTTGAAGTTTTCAACTGTAAGTTGACGATAAAATAACCATTTTACAAACTCATCAAAATGCTCATAAAATGTTTTTAAATAAATAACCAAAGATTTGTCCTACTAAACTTCAATAAAAATCTCGTTATCTAGTACAAAATGAAATAGCTAAAGCTAAACTTATTACAGGGAGTAGGTTAAATTAAATGCGTTTTCTATTGTTTAGCAAGACAATGACAATAAAATACATGGAGGGCATTCTTTCTTTACAAAAATAATGATACATGTGAGGATGAGAAACAGTTATTTCTTGGGCTATTGCTATTATACCCAAATAAAATTCAATTCAACATATTACGTCCTTCTTTTTGACAAATTATAGAGAATGGACACCCCACAGGGGAAATCAGGGGACGAGTCTAGGAAGCGAGGAATTCGAGCAAAACGGATGGATGAGCAAGCGGCAGGAGTGATAACAACCCCATGCGATTCCGAAGAAGAAGCAGAACAAATCCATCAGATTTTTACAGATCTAAACAACATTGTAAATTCAGAGATGCGTGTACAACAAAAAGGGAAGAATAAAGAACAGGAAATTGTCCCTGTTCATTTAGTAAAGTCACCACCAAAGAAAAAGCTATCAAGTTCTACCCCAGTAATACCTCGTCCATGGCCAGGCTCTTCGGCAAGTGATGATGATGATTCGGATATTGTGGAAATGCTTGAAAGAGGAAATGAATCAAAGAAACCAAATGTTTTGCGAGTAGTTCAACAACTTGAAAATATGGAGAAATCTTCTGCACCCAAGCATTTCATGGAAAAACATCAAAAGCTTCAAAATCTTCCTATTTCAATGTCTAAAAGCATTAGTCCCATCAATGAACCAAAGCCTGACTATTCTTTACCGAATTTTGCAAAAGCAAACCATATGGCAAGCAAGTTTGCAAACTTTAAAAGTTCAAAACTCTACTCTTCCAGTCCAGATAATTCTGGGGAGTCTCGCTCATCGAGCAAGAATAATGTGTCTAGTGGATATGCAGAAGTATATGACAAGTCTGTGAATGGAAGCACGGGAAGTAACAAGTACAACATTTCTCCAAGATTTTCACCAAATCTTGAACTGCCAGGTAAAAAGAAAAGTTCTCGACACCATAATCGTTCGGATGAATTGCAATCAGCTTCCGGACTTCGAAGGTCAGAGTCCCTTCACGCAAGTTTAGCATCCATTGAAGTTGTAGCGGCTTCAAAGCCCAAGAATAAAAGCAGTTCAAAACAAGGAGTTGTTGAAAAGAGTTCTAAAGGTGGGAATGGACCTCGAAACACTTCTTGGAAAAGTATGGAAAGTCTTGATAACTCGAGAGATGAGAATTTCACACTCCGCTGGAGATATCCACATCCAACAGATCGCAAAAGCAAAAGGTCGGCACATAATAATGACCCCACATCTTCAAGTACACCAAGTCCAAAATCTGGGAGTAAAACTGCCAAACTTGCAGCTAAAAGTATGATGGTTGGTCAAAATGCAAGTAAAAATCAGGGCAGCAGTGGTCAAGGGACGAGCAGCGAAGTTTATGTGGATTATAGACAAAGTAGATTTACTAAAAATGGTAAAACTTCAAGTTCTCCAACCGGAAATGGAAGTAGTTCTTCACTAAACATCTTTTCAAGATATTCCAAGAAATCTCCTGATAAGGAAAAGATTTCCAATTCCAATCATCACCAACAACAGGGTCCAACTAGTTACATGCTGCAGCATCATTCAGGACCAACTCACAACGATTTCAATCACAAAGAAAAGGAAAATATGAAAATGTTTTCACTGCCCCCAATAATGATGCCTCATGCAATGGATTCACATCACAGACTCACAGATTTACCTTCTGGCCTTTATTGAGTTGAAACATTATATGAAATTGCCAGTAATTAGTAATTTACAACCAAACCAAAGCCAAATTTAATGTTTTAATTTTTATAATTTTGTATTCTATTTGCCTAAAGATTTGTATGATATAGTAATTGTTGTATTTTACATGTAGCTAACATTAAAAATCGGAACACTAAGCTATTTTAAACTATAAAGAAATGTTTCATTATTCATAATAAAATCTATAACACTTTATTAAAAATCTGTCTTTCAGTAAAACGAATGCATCTCATTTGTGTATCCTCAGAGCTACAAGGTTGTATAATTTCCACACAATGGTCTGTGGGGTACTTGATGTTCACAAAACTTGTGAAGCCAAACAAATGAGTGAAACGAAGGGAAGATTTTTGAAAAGACTGATTACTGCCCAAACAATATATGTAGAGGAACACGTGCCAACTAAAGATCCGACTTTGTTAAATCCATTTCGAGCCCAATCTTGGATAAAGGTGGTTGGAGCACGTTCTGTACTCTGCAGGAGTTCATATTTAATAAGAGTTGGAGTAAAAATGAGACATTTTCTGTCCTTTTCTAGATTTTTTCATATCTGGTCTGGACTAGATGCTGGCCATAAACACATCTACTCCTATAGTTCTGCATAATATTCATAAAGGTACCCTTTTTGAGAAGGGTCCGTTTTCTGACTCTTGTGGCTACCTATAATGTACGCAGATGAAGGGTCTTTCTTGCATATTCAATTTCATTTACAAAATTACAATCCCTCAGTCCATTTTCCAGCAAGCAAAATGCAATGGCTACTTTTTGTACGATGGAAATGAAAAGGAAGCAAAGGAGCAGATGCAAATTGGAACAAACAAAATCCTACGGCAAATGCAATGCATGCTGTTTTGTACATTTTTTAAAATATTAACGAATTTTAATAAAATTATAGAATATGATAGACGGAGGCGGATCTCTTTCTCGTTCAGTTTTGATTTCACGGGGACTCACCCATGGAAAGGGTTCAACGCAATTGGCCGCACGCTTTTTTATGTTTTTTACCAACTTCCACACACCATTTACTTTTTTAGACTTGTTTAACATCCAATGAGTTTAACCTCCAGCCCAAAAACCAACCCTTGTCACTTTTTATCTCATAGTAGTTGACTCCATTTTTTAATAGTCTTTCAATCTCAATCAATAATACATATTTATATATGAACATGCATTCCAAAGTTATTGATTTCCAGAATTTATGCAATATCTAGAAGAAGGGTTGGGGAAATGAGGAATTATATTATGGATACAATAAGAAAGATATGAAGAGCCAAAGCCCAAAAGAGTTTGGAGTTGACAACAAAACAAGGCTGGTAGCTAAATGTAATAAAGCAAATATTATTTTGTTAGCCTTCGTCCACTGATATGGAAGGAAATTGTAGAAATGAGAAATTTTGTGCTCTGCTCTGCGCACTCCAATCTAGAAAAGTCCAAAATCCATCCTTTGCTCTTGTCAACCATTTCCCTCGAGTTAAAATGAAAATTCTCCGAAAAACAACAAAAAGTTGGGCTAAGCTAAAGCTACCTTATATAGATTAAACTCTGCTTCAAAAGATGAGGAAATGCCATAATAATAAGAGTTTTGCACAATTTGCCGTTTCATTCAGAGCAAGGTTGTAAAACAATTAAAATTTAAGGTACTGTTAGACCCCTTTAAACTTCGGATATATGAAATATGAGTATTGTTGGGTAAGAAGACGGTAATAAAATTTCTCTTCATCTTGATGTCAATATTAACTCAAGTTGTTAATAAAATGAAAGCATGCCTTTCTTCCCTTTCCTCGAATTGAATCTCTCCTGAGGCTTACAAACTATCTACGCATATCCAAAAAATCTCAACATAACTTTTCAACATTCTAACTAAAACTTGAGTTCGAAGTCGTCCAGTCTCTCTCTAACTCAAAAGCTTCGTTCGTAACAAATCCCAACCCAGGAAAATATTGTAGAGAGGAGTTTGAGCATTTTAGTCCCTTTTTGCCATCAGTCGCATCTCACAAACTAACACAATAAGGTCTCAACTCTTCATCCTTTCCATAACTTTCGGAAACTTTTAACAAATTCTGTTCTTTATAAGGAAACATTGGAATGTTTAACCAGAAAAAATTTTGCAAACAAATTATTTAAATTTTATTGTGCTTTCACTTTAAACAATAAAATTTAGACAGTTTTCTCCATAAAGTTGTTTCACAGTTGTTGTTAATAATACAAAGTTTGGCCGGATTTTACGGAAATATATAAAAATGACGGAAACGGGATCTTTGTCGGATGACCCGGGAACGTCACCTTCACCTTCGTCTTCAGGTGGATCAACTCATTTTATCAATGGTAAGATTATATTTATGAATCCTTACAAAGTACTTAAGTATTTTCTTAGCACGCTTTTCCTCAAAGCTCACGCAACTTATTTTGACACCTATTCAAACAAAGTGCAGCATCACTTTTTTGTCATCATTCATTTTTCATGGGACAAAGCTCTGAATTTCCAAACAGTTTCACAATAAAATTATTGAGCCTGTGCATTTATAAAAGTACTCAAAATAACTTGTGGGCATGATGAATCGGTATTTTTTTTTTACAAAGAGTGTTAATTATTTTAACCAGTGGGCACTTTCTTTATCCATGATGATTTGCGTTAATATAAAAATAGATCACTCAATTTCCCATCTGTTTTCGCCCAAAAATAAGGCCACGAGCAATATTAGAAACTGCGATGGGTTTGTCTGGTGACAGGGCTAACGTATTACTTTCCCTACGCCCACTTTGTTTTGTAATTAACACTTTTTGAAATACATTTAAACTCAACTTTTTTTAAGTCATCATCCATCAGATTTGCCTTATAAATAGAGCGTGTCACGCCTTCCAAAATATTTAATGCCATTGCTATTTTTTGTTTATTCTTTCACAATAAAAATCAATGAATGGAATATATAAATAAATAAAAAAGTTGGATGCGGATTGTCGCATGTCAGCGTTCCATTGTTGCCCTGAAAGAGTACTTAGCCTAAGCCTCAAAAAGTTTTTTACACGTTCAACGTTTCAACATTAAAAAGGTGAAGCAATTGGGCTAATTGCCACAAAAAACACAATTCAATTTCAGTCCTTTTTAAGTTTTTGGCTAAGCTGTGGGTACAACGATATCGTCAATCTCGGGGAGAGATCAAGGGCTACTTTTTTTAAAGGTTTCAAATCCTTATGAATACCGACACACCATTCTTCTACATTACATCATAAAAGAGCTCAGAGGTGAACAATGGAGAGAGGAAGTTGGAAATTGTCGAACATTGCAACAATGGACTCACTGTTAAGCAAATTTTTCCGTAAAAAAGAGGACCCAACAAACCCAATTTTTAAGGGTCTTTTCTGTTGCATTTTGAATACAACTTTATTAGCCATATGAAATTGGAGAGGGATGGGTTTTTTACTTATTTGTTTCCTCGTTATGGATAATGATAACCCGTATTAAAACCAAGTAACAGTAGACTTGTATTTCACGGTAGTTTGTCATTCATGAGCTTTTTTGTGGGATGAAAAATGAGTTGCCAATTTGGGGTTAATAATCAACAATCAAAATACGATTCATCAAAACTTACGACAGGCTACGCGTGTGTTTTCTAAATAAACCGTTTTTTACTAGCAAATGTTTATTTTTAGGGCTCGTTTAACCTTTAGATATAGATGAGATTTTGATATTTTGGTTTAACCCCTTATTAAAAAGGGCTCAAAGGATTTGCCTTTTTATTATACCACAAGTGTTGTATCACTTACAATTTATTTATCAACAAAAACCCTTTCATTTAGTCTTTTTACTGAAAGCAACTCTTTCCCCTTCTATATTTACCATACAAGTGCAAGTGGATAAAAAGTGGCCATACAAATTGTTGATTCAATACTGAATGCTGTTGATTTGGTGAAAGTCATCCTTTTAAAAGCCATGTTTTTATTTTATTGACAAGCTTATTTAACCGAAATGCAAAAGTTTTCAATAATTGTAGAGATTCTAGGAAAAAAGTTGTATTGGTGATATGATGTGATGAGCCATTATCTTCCATTCCACTCGAGGGAACTGGAGTTGACAAGAAACCTTATTGGAATTGGAAATTTAGAGAATAGTGGAAAGTGGAGATAAGGAAGGGAAGCGTTTGAATTGTGAACTTTTCATGGACCGAATATCGAATCTGATTACAATGGTCTTTCGGTTAGAGTCGTATCCATTTGGTAACAAAATAAAAGCAAAGTTGATGTGGCATGGCCATGAAGCAGCCTCTGTCTCCATGAAATATCAAATGAGTAGGAGGACTCATGGTCAAAACTCTCAAAGGATGCATATTGTACATAGGGTCCAAGGGGCTTCAGTGTCCCATCTTTATGATCACATTATTAAATCCGGGGTAGATGCAAGATCGTGTAGAATTTTAGTATAAAATTCAATGTAATTGCTGCTTTCACGTAGTTTATTAGAGCCTCTTTTGAGATTTGAAGATTATAGGGAAGAGATGAAATAAAATGTGGATAGCTTAGGATTTTACTTTGCTCTTGTGATGTGACGCAAAGTTTTTTTTTATATTGGAGATTGTTAGAGAGGAAAAGAGATTCGAGGTAGTTGTTAACTTTCTCCTTTTTGAGAAAAATCGGATAAGAAAATCGATTTTTAGTTCCATCCATCCATAGTTTGATACGTTGACGCTGGAATTGGAGATTCTAGATTGTAGAGTTTTTACTTTGCTTCACATTGCCATTTCATCCGATTCTTCGGTTTTTGAGTAGGGAGAGAATGCGGGGATAAAACCCGGGGCCGGTCCGAATTTTTGAAAACTCCTCCTTCGGTTTAATAATTCTACCAATCCATTCAAAGCACGAATGAATCATACTTCACTTCAACTAAAACTATCCAACATAACAAGAAGAAGAGTTGGTATTATTATTATTGTATCGATTCTCCTATGAGATTCTTCAGGAGGAAAGAAGGAGACTCAACTTTATTGCCATTTACTTTCAAACTCCCATTTTCCTCTTCATACCTCAAAATTGCTTTTTTGTAACATATTTAAGTTTACGATGATATGATTTTTCTTGAGCTTAAGATGGATGAAAAACTCTTAATTTGCATTTTAAAATTCATATAAAGATGTGACATTGTTTAATTTCAGAAAACGGGATTTTGATAAGGAAGAAGGGAAAGTGCAAGTGGTTCAATGTGGCAAAGGGCTGGGGATTCATCACACCAGAAGACGGAACTCAAGAAGTTTTTGTTCATCAAGTAAGACAACTTTGTAAACATCCCAAGCACGCACTACCCAATCTTTAGTGGGGAGTTTGCACACAAAGCATTAGCAATTGAGAATTAGTAGAAAAATTATGAAAAATGCATCTAAAAAGGAGAAATGTTGATAAACCATGAAAAGAGCCCTCCTTTGGAGTTTTCACTGCTTGAAGTGCATTTGACGGTTGTGACATGACAGGGACAATGTCATCTGTCATTGTTGTTTCAACGACTGGCCCAACCTAACTTTAATTTTACAAAATATGTATGGATTCTTCAGTTCAGCATGTAACAATTCAGCTTGAGTAGAATCACAAATAAAATCCAAAACTCCAGCAGTCGACTTAACAATTGCCGTGTTTCTGTTTTCCTCCCCTCATTCATCAATTATATCGAATACATGAAAATGTTTCCTTTCCATTCAAAAAGCGATTCAAAATTTCACCAACTGTAGACAAAATGACAATATTACAATGAGCGATGATTGAACTGTATTTTACTGTGAAAATGGAGAATTCTGGTCCAGTTGTTTCTATGTAATGACCCCTTTTGGTCTTGTTAGTGTCTACTGATTTACGTGTTGTCGATTAATAAGATAAATGGCCAAGAATCCCAAAAATAAAATGAGCTTTTGGACAAGGAGAAGAGGCTAGACTAATATTTAGATTTGTGTCTCTGGTTGCAGTTTACAAGCAGAAAATTCTAAACGAAGCTCATTCCTTGAATATTTTCTTACAAAGAGACAATTGACTTGAAGACAATGCAGGCGAGGGCTCGTGGTGGTAATGGAGTGTGGATTTTGGATCTGGAACACATTTTGCTTTTGCTCCATTCTGAGGAATTTCTTTCAAGATTTAACAAGTAAAGATTTGGTTAAACAGGTCACATAAATCAGTAATTTAGGGATTTTAAAGATTTTCAAGATTTACAAGAGCAGGACAAACCAAATGGGACTCTTGGAGAGATTATTGTCTGTGGTTTTTGGCCTTATCCTAAGTGCTAATTAAGTTTTGACTTTTACCCCTTCACAATCTCAAATAATGACAACCAACTGTGTTCTTTGGTGGAATTTAAAAATATCTTTGTCGCCTCTTAAATTTTAAAAGAGGATTTCTTCGAATGATATGATCTTTTTGCATTTTTGTCTACGATGCAATGTTTGCTTTAAGTCAAGTTGTATTTTTTTCTGAAGCTGCATCAATGCATTTTAAGAGCCTCTCATCCCACGTCTCATTTACTTCTTTTCATAAGCTAAACTAAAGGAACATTAACCTCTGATTTCACCCACAATAATTTTAAATGCGTCATTTTCATTGTAAAATGGGAAAACTTTGCAACTATTTGTATATATACACAAATAATTCCATGAAGCCTATATAAGAAAGAGGCAGCTCAAACAACAGCCGGCTCGAGGCCGGATTCGTATCGTCCTGGAATAATGCTGTAGAGTAAAAGTAATAAATCTACATCAGTGGTGTACAAAGCTCTTAAAAGTAGGGTGCCTTTGATGATCTTTATACAAAACAAAATTCTATAAAACTCACACCACATAAGCCTCATTGAGCTTTCCAAAATGATTTAATGTGGAATCTGACAAATCTTTGTATATGTCTAGAGCGTGATACAAATGACCGGCTTTCGGTCGCTGGGGGACGAAGAGGAAGTGGAATTTGAATGCAAGCCATCCGACAAAGGGCTGGAAGCAACAGTGGTGACGGGTCCGGATGGAAATGAATGCAGAGGCTCCAATCGGAGACCAATGTCCAAAAAGAAAGTGAAGAAAATTCGGTAAATTTTGATTTCAATTATACTTTCCTCCTTATAAAAGTCCATTCATCAGTCCCACAGCAAGAGCTGACTAAAGAGACAGGCGTAGACACACCGATTTGCAATCTGTCTTGATTTAATTGTCTCACAACTATTTACTTGGGATACAAACACATCCTTCCATCTTTATCTTTTTTCTTTTGAACATGATGCATAACATAGTTTGGAATCATTCCCAAATATCTGTCGTTTTTACTTAGCACTTTTACTGATGATTTTTTTAATTTTCAGATGCTACAACTGTGGAGGTATGAAAATTAGCATGATCATCATTTATATGCTACCAAATCTCTTTGATATCCTTCCTTAGATCTTTCTCACCATGTAGCTGCCAAATGTTCTTTGGGCCCGATGCCAAAACGATGTCACAATTGTAAATCGGTGGAACACCTCATAGCCGATTGTCCTAAGAGAATTGAGAAAATGAAGAATAATAACAACCAGGTATTTTTATTGCGTTCATTCCAACAGAATTTATGCTTGAAATGCGGATGTATGTATTTTTCAAGGATTTGACAAACGGGAACAATAACGTATTGAATGGGGGCTCGTTGGATTCCATGTCCGCAACCCCAGTTTCAGGTAAAGTTATATAAATATCGCAATAAAAGCATGAAAAAATCTCCCTCCTACTCTTTCTATGTCAATCATAATTTCTGAAAAGTTATAAAGAAGAAAAGATGATGGGCAATGAATGGAAAAGTTTTCTCTGGTCTTAAAAAGTACAAAAGTGTTCCATTATCTTTTTGGACTGACTTTCTCTTTTGTACGCAACTGACACGTCTTGGACAACTTTCTCTATTTTCCATTCCGCCCTCGCCAATTGCAATGATGCCTCGTTTGAGAGTTGGGATGCTTGGATTTCAAAAAACCTTGAGAGCAGTATTCATGTAGCCCGAGGAAGGGATATGTTTATGTATAATGTATAGCTTAAAATTCATGAGATCACATTTTTCAAGCATTTTGCTATTTTCAAGTGTGGACATACTCAAAAATGTAAAAGTTATTGCTAACTTTTGAAAGATCAGGAAACTTTCATTCAACAACTTTGGATTTGATGAAAAATTTAGAAAAAAATCGTGGGGATGATCGGCTAAGCCCTTATCGTATTTCAGACAGACGGACACGACGGTTACATTACAAGCCCTGACTCGGGCTAAAAAACTGGGTAGAGAAATGGGATGGATTAATAAAAGTCGGAGTTTCCAGACTGTAGAGTATGAAGAGGAGGGGAAAAGTCCGGAAAAGTTGAAAGTTATTGATTGTCCACCAATCCAATCCAAAAGGGAACAAGACAAATATCCAACGAAAGAAAAATATCTTATTCTGACTTTTCTTTTTATTTATTTATGTAAACATTTTGTATGACAGAGACAAATGACAAATCACTAAAACTAAAATGATATCAAAATGAAATATATTTATATATGATGTGTATCTTTTACATATTTTATACCATGATCGATTATAATGCCATTAAGTTTGATGGATTTTTTAAATTTAGTCTTTTCTAAAGTTTCACACATTCAAAAACGAATATTCCGAATTTTTACGAAAATCTTTTAATACAGGAAAATTAACATTTTTCACATTTTAAGGAAAAGAGGCAAATTGAGACTAAATGTTGTATTTAATTGCAGATGAATGTTGCACATCAGAAATCGAGTCTAATGCGGACGGATCAACTACATCCACATAAATCCTATGAAACTACTTACTTTCAACCAAAAATACCTCAGATATAAAAACTATGATAGTCACTTTAGCTATTTATTTTACAGATTTTGTGCTCTATTGTTTAAAGTTACGTAAGAATAAGATTTTGGTACAATCAAACATGATTTTTTTTGCTTTAAAATATTAGTCCATTGATTTTTTTTAAATAGGATAATGCTAATGCTAATTCTAATGTTAGTTTTAGCATAAAATATAAAATTTGTAGAATACATCATAGTTTATTTATTATGCCAAAACTACAAATGCACAATTCGTAAACTTGGCACAACCGAATTACCTCATTGATATTACCACGTGCCATTTATGGCGTTGTAAATCCTAATTGTACATAAAATATAAAGCTTTTAGAGTTTTGAAGTATATTTAAAATGGAAATAGAAGTAGTTTAATTATATTATAATCTCAATTTTTTGTCACATATTGTCAACTTCGTCACCTCTTTCCATTTAAATGTACAGTACATAATTGCATAATGATTAAAGAGTGAATTTTAGTCCCATTTGTTTCAAATTTCAAAGAAATTGCAAATAAACACCAAAAATTTGGACAAAAACCTTTTTTGAAAAACGTTTGCATTTTCATTTTCCATACAAAACAATCTCATTTTAGCCCGCGAAGCAAAGTTTTTGCAGGTAGCACATTGCATTGCTGAAAATTCAACAATTTCCAGCATAAAGCGCGCATAGTCTGCGACCGAATGCGCGTTTCGCTTCGACTTTATTCCGCGATGGCCAACAATTCACGAACATTCCTATTTTGGTTCGCAAATGAACACTCCGATTTCAGAATTCCGGTAAGGAGTTGATTAAACATGGTAATTTGGTAAATTGATGATTATCTTGTTTCAGGAATTGGAATCTCTCTTCAAAGTTTGTAATTTGGACACACAAGTTTTGGCCAACAGAAAAGTTAACGGGGTATGTATTAGTTTTAAAATTTTGAATGTGTTTTTGAACTTTTAATTACATTTTTTGCAGCCATTTATCCTAATGAATTTTCCAAATGAAGAGGGTCCAGCGAAGTTAATGAGTCGGACAGTTTTAGCTCACTCTTGTTATGAAATTTGGGGAGATGGTCAAACTAAAGAAGAAATGGATAAGAATGTTAAAACCAATTTGGAAATGATTGTTCCATACGCAACCTCATCTTTTCGAATACGAGTGGAGACTTACGGGAAAACAATTCAGCATCAGGAAAAACTTGAGCTTATTCATGTAAAATTTTGAAAATTTGACTTTTGGTTTGTTTTATATATTTTTGGTTTGATTTTTGATATTTTAGTCTCTTGCTTATCTACCTTTGGATGGAAAAGTAGACTTGCAAAATCCAGAATGTAGTCTTAGCATGTTGTTATATTATGGACTTGAGAAGAATCAAATACCCGAACAACCTTATCATTGGTATTTTGGACGAATGGTAAATTGCACTAAATGAAGCAATGATAATGATGATAAATAGACTGATAATTTTTCCATTTAATTACAGATTGCAAACGGTCAGAGGAAATTAGCTTCAAAGACTAGTTTAAAATCCAGAAAGTTTATTGGAAATACGTCAATGGATTCTCTACTTTCACTTGTAATGGCGAATTTGGCTACGATAAAAGAAAATGACTTGGTTTTAGATCCATTCGTTGGTACGGGGTCAATTCTTGTGGCGGCTGCGGGCATGGGAGCCAATGTTATGGGGAGCGACATTGATTACCTAATGCTTCATGGTAGAACAAGATCAACTAGGGCCTTTCAGGTAACCTAATCAAATGATTAGACTTGTATTATCTGATATTTGTATCTTTTTAGGCCAAGCGATGCGAAGATGAAAGCATTAGGTCTAATTTACGTCAATACGGATGGGAGAACAAATATATTGATGCGTTAGTTGCAGATGCGTCTCGACCTCTGTGGAGAGACGATTTCAAGTTTGATGCCATCATTACTGATCGTAAGAATGGAATTTGAGAAAAATAATTAGTTTGTTACTGACTATAAACTTTTATATTTAATTTAAACAGCTCCATATGGTATTAGAGAGCCCACTGAACGATTGGGATCGGAAAAAGAAAGGGAACCAGATTTTAAAATTAAACAAGAACATTTAAGTGGACATATTCCTTGCAAACGGGACTATTCTTTGACGGACATTTACTGCGACTTGATGAATTTTGCGGCTAACCGACTAACTTTAGGCGGACGATTAGTTTATTGGATCCCAATATCCAGGAGGGATTATGACGAAAAGAAATTACCAAAAAATAATTGTTTAGACTTGATTTTTAACACAGAACAAGTGTTTACAACTTTTGCATCTCGACGTCTCCTTGTATTTCAGAAAGCAAGAGAACCGACTGTAAGGTTATGCATTTTTATGCATTTTTTTTTAAATTTAATTATTTTTCCAGGCCTCTTGTCAGACTGAAATGGATGGGACAGCTTTAATGTATCGTTTTAAGTATTTTGAAGACAAAGGAAAAAGAAAAGAAGAGTTTTCTATTTACAGCAAAGCTACGAAGCGTGGACAACTTTTAGATTCTACAGTTTTAGAGAAAATGTCTATATCTACCACATAGAAATTGATCACTATAAATTGTAGATCTCTGTTTTATACACTGGCTGTTGGTAATAAATTATTGATACATTTTTATTCGCCTCTTTTATAAAATTCACCTGTCACTTGAAGCTGAAAAGATTTTTTCTGGAATTCTGAAAACACGTCCATTTTGCGGTGAATCCGCTTTACAAGGGCATTTACATTAAGACAGTTTTGTCACTACCGTTAAGGTTGAGTTCCACCAAGCCCCGCCGGCGGATTTCTTCCGCGGCCGAAGAAATCAGCGAGCGGACGAAGCTTCC